>LRSR01001069.1:0-10315 GCA_001579985.1 Hypsibius dujardini
AAACAGTTATACAGCTAGTTATACAGCTAATTATATACCCTGTTGCACGACTGTGTACATGGCTTTGTGTAGAGCTTAATATCCGCCCATGTAGTACCTTTATAAATGAGGTACATTTGAATGGAGATATATCCGAAGAAGTCTCAGTCCGAAAGCAATAGAAAATGTCTCGTTTTCCTGAATTGGTGTTTTTTACACCACGGTGCTTAACGAAATGTGATATGGTGACACGTTCAGACTCCGCCTTCCATTCTAAGAAGGATTCCCGCGACTCGAACGTCTTAGTCTCCACCTGGAAGCCTCGCTGGTCATGAATATTTTTCAGATGTTCTATAAGCCGATCAACACGAGCTGACGCAAAATTGCAGTTCATTTCGTGACATTTGTGGTCTGAAAAGTAACGCATCAGAGTAAGAAGCACTGATAGTCAATCAAGGATTCAACCTCAATCAAGGATTCAACCTCAATCAAAGAATCAACACAGCATAAGTACGCCTAATTCAATCAAGTCGGCAGTTGCAAATAATAAAGCAACTATTCAATCAAGCAATGATTTGCAGAACTTGAATTCGCAATAAGCTTCTTATTTATAGACTAATTAGTTAAGAATATTTTCAGCGTGAGTAATGGAATAAACTCGGCTAATTGACTGCTATTTTGACGATTTTTATCTGAACACTCACGCAGTTTTGTCACATCACACTCTTTCTCCGGATGGGGGTTTTTTTGATGGCGTACCAGAGTCTGCTTCAGAGAGAAATTCCTAGTTATGCCGTGCGCCAGACAAATTTTACATGAATACAATGACATTATCAAGGTGTCGGTTCGGTAGTCGTTCAGGAATGATAAAATATTCGGTAAGACGATAAAAAAACGCGTTGGTGGACTTGAATATTCTCGGCCAAACGGCTAACGCATACTGAGCACAAAACCGCGGTTTCGAGCCGACCGATGACACCTAATGTTGAGAGCTGTGTGCATGCTGGCGTGTTGGCTCAGCGTTAGTCCGCCTTATTTGTTTTGCTTTCAGGAATAGATATCCGAGGCGGCCCCACGCTTTCAACAGCCAGACTCGGGCAAAAGCCGCGGCCTGCTCAATTTAACTTCCTAAAATATTTTCTGTTCCTTTTTTCAAAAATGTTCTGCTGATTAATCTGTTCGCGTTCTTCCGTTGAGGGCGCAAATTTCGAAATTGAGTTGAAGGGGTTCCATCCATTGAGCATTCCAATCCGCGTCTATCGTTGAATTTTTTCGAATATTGCGCCTTATCTTCCTCAGACTTTATTACTGTGCACATTCGTCGTCAGCAATTTTCGTTTTCTTACAGATTCATCAGCAGAGTGGACGTAGCGCGGAGATCCTCACCATCCATCTAACCATCTCGCCCGGATAAATATCTGCGGCCTGGAATCGTCCTTGCATTCCAATTAACAATCAATCGAACGAACCTGTTGAAAAATGGCCACCGGCCTCAATTTGAATCCGAAATTCATCCTCTTGAAAGACACCATCAGCATCCCACCCAGCGGACTTTCCAGCGACGAGGAGGGCATCCTTATGCCGGCCGGCTGTCTCGTCCAGGAGATCAAAGGTGGCAGCGACACATCATCAGATGAGCAGATCCTCTTGCTGGAATCGCTGGATGCTTTTCATCATTCCACCGCTGGGGCGCCCTTGTATGCTCACGCCGCGTATGATGATCTCTTGGAAGTGAGCTCATTTACCTCGTCCCTGCTTCGGGCCGAGAAGCAGTTCAAGTTGCGCCTGGTGGTTGCACGAGACGAAAATTGGCTTGAAGAAGCGACGAAGATGTTTGAGTAGGTGTGACCATTGGTTGATTGCTCTATTAACGTTATTTACCTAAAATCTGTGTAATTCCTTTTCTATAAGGTTTTCGCCATGTTTATGCTAATTTTATGTCTGACCATGCAAATTGTTTTATGTCATCGATTCTTGTTTTCGTCGATGTTGTGACGTAGTCGCAGATGAAGGCGTGCAACCATTGTTTGATTAGGTTATATTCATGTGTTTGTGTGTTTATAGTGATACGGAAGTTCTCGTTACCGTGGGGCCTGCTCAACTTCTCGGTGTGATACGCTTTGTGGATGAAATCACAGTGCAAAGTCGAATGGGTCGCTGGTTCGGGGTGGAATTGAAAGAGTCGCCTTACATGGATATCGGTATCTTCATTGAGAGCTACGCGCCATTCAAGTGTTCGCCACCTGCTCGGGGTATCTACGTCACTATTGGGGCGATTCGGCTGGCTGATCCCGTTGCTGATGTGCCTTTCAAGGGACGACCCTTTGGGAAGAAGCGATTTTCCACGCGACCGGCCTTACCAAGCACCCACAAGTTAAAGATCGACTCCGCTGGTAAGAGAAAGTTTTTCATTTGACTTCATTGTAGCGGGTTCATGGAAAGCAAATGATTGCTGTTTTAGGAGGTCGAGAGCAGACTGCAGATTGGGAATCAGCGGCCGTGAAACGTTACGAAGTGGATGATCGCGTGGTGTGGTTTGGTACGGAAAATGGGGCGGCTCGTGGGACGGTACGCCATGTTGGTCGGACGGATTTGAAACAGACTGAAGATGTCGTCGTGGTCGAGTTTGTACGTAACTGGTACTCGACTGCAAAAATGTGTGTTCGCAAAGTCATTTTTCACCCCTTCGTTTTCTCTCATAGGATGATAAGGTTGGCGACCAGCACTACAAAGGCCGCGCTAATGGTTTGGCACGTTTCGCCATTCGCGAAGGATTCGGCAAAGAGATACTTCCGGCCGAGCTCATGTCTGAGGTAACTGCAGGAATTTCTAAATCCGCACATCCGAAATTTTGATGGGGTCATTTATTGGCATCGTTTCCATGTTTGATTATTTACTGTCATTACTACGTAGGTGGATTTCGGCTATGAAATCGGCGGACAGCCGTCGAGTGGCAATACCGGCAATGCAAAGGCATCCTCTTCAACGACGACAAGGCAGAATGGTAGTGGTGATGGCAAAGTCGCACAGGAAGGCGTGATCGGTATAGGATCTCGAGTGATGTGGAGGAAATCGGACGAGGAGGCCGTGGCGGGAAAAGTGATGTGGTCTGGTCAGGTGAAGAGGCAGCAGGGGAAGAAGTTCGCGCTTCGTTTGGTATGTTTGGCTTGCTCACTACTGTCGTCGAACTGGTGTTCCTAACGATGTCTCCGTGTAGGATGAGCGGAAGGGCACGCCAGACTTCTGCGGCATCATCGACGGCGTGGATCAGTTTCACTGCGGACCGGGTTACGGGATGATTGTTCCGCCGGAGAGTCTTGTCCTTGAAGAGCGCTACAACGAGGCGTTCGGTATCCAGCCACGCCGTCCCGTAGAGTCCGATATTCGGCCGGTGCAAAAGAACGACAAGATTGTTTGGTTTGAGGTTAGGGAAGGAAAGTCAACACCGCAGCATGGAGTCGTCCTCTACGTCGGAGAAGTTCCTGGCATGGCCGGAATGCAACTCGGAGTTGAATTTGTAAGGACAACAGTTAGGCGCGTTTAGTAATTGTCACGGTTATTAGTGATTTTTTTATTGCTTTCAGTTAATTAATTCTTCTTAATTGAGCGTACATGTGCTAGTGGTGTACTCAATGACGTTTTTCAGACGAATGCTTGTGGCCAGAAGGATTGGAGTGGAAAGTTTAAAGGCAAGCAGCTCTTCACCTGCAAGCTCAACCATGGACGGTGGATCGCTCGCGACAAGCCTGACACTTGGCTGCGCAAAGAGGACTATGACCGGCGTCAGAAGAAGCTGGAGACCAGCGCGGAACCGTCTACCGATATTCAGTCCAAGGACATTTCACCGCCTGACGAGCTCAAGAGTTCCTCTGAATCCTGCTCTGTGGCGGGCGGCATGCCGGATGACGACGGGCCGCCTTTCACAAGTGTGGCCAATCGGGACAACATTGGAGTGGGAGATCGAGTGTTGGTGAAGCAGGTCGGCTCAGATGTCTACACCCCGGGGACGGTGAGATGGATCGGTGTGATCAAGGCATTTCTCAATTCTCACTTGGTTGGTCTGGAAATGGTAAGCTTTTCAGCTTTAGTACGACGACCTACTTCAAGCACAAAAAACCAATGGAATGCCATGGATAGCATAGAAAGGACAGCCATAACGGGCTGTCATTAATATTACATTGAGTGAATGACTAACTGAGGGTTACCTGTCCAATTTCAGGATGAGCCGGTTGGCAGTGAAACCGATGTTACAGCTTGCGGCTATGCCGGGAGCCAGGTCAAGGGCTACATTGAGGTCTTCCAGTGCAAACCTGGATATGGCCGTTTCGAACCGCCAAGCAAAGTGAAGCCGCTGGAGGACAAGTCCTGGACCAAAGTCGGTTCGCCCAAGTCCAAACACGCTCCAGCGCGGATTGCGTCGCCCATCTTCATTGAGCGCAACGCGGACTTGAACGGTACCACCGCATCCTTCCACACTCCGATGGCTAACGGCTTCCATAACCTGCTTCAAGCACCTCCCCAGCGACCGATCAAATTCAAACCCAATGGAATGCAGCAACAGACTCCCATTTCGTCCAGTCATCCTCAATCCCGGCAGCCGATGCCACATGCACAGCCCACCCGGCAGCATTCGGAGGCCCAGTTCCCGCAAAACGGCCAGGAAGTTGTCGCCGCTTTTGGGCAGACCCATGTTCAGGGCACGGTTCAGTATGTGGGACGGGTCCATTTCAGCCCCGGAATCTTTGTCGGGGTGGCGTTGGTAAGTCCTCGATTTCTTGGGTCATGCTGCTATGCTAAAAACTCAGCCATGATAAATCTTCATACGATCGACGAATTCCGGATTGTCTTGGTATTTTTCAGTTTGATCCGAAATGAAGCAGTCCTAGTGTATTTTGTTTGAATTTGCATGATTTAGCGTCTTTTTTGTGGGTATTTGCAGTCGCAATACATGATGGCTGCACCGGGAGGTATGGTGGACGGCTACGACTACTTTCAAGCAATGATTGGCTACGGGATCCTGGTGCCGTTGCAGTCTGTGGCAGTGTTGCCGCCGACTAGGCTACAGTATGACCAGTCCATCCCCCACTCTCCGGACTTGCAGGGATTCCCATCGTTGGCCGAGGCGGAGGGTGTCCGGAGATATTCGGTTGGGCAGAGGAACTCCAATCCCGGGCCTATTGGACCGCCTGCTACTCCGGATGACGTCTTGAAGGCATTGGCACAAGCAGACGTCAGTACAGCACTGTAATCACACGTAGTGCAAGATATTTGAACTATTTAATGGGCAACGACTACATTATTCGTGGAAATTGAAATACTATCATCACAGCGATTCAGAGTCATTTGTTGTTTCTTACATTGGACATCTCGTACCACTCATTTTATAATTCTAATTCTAATATACGCCGCAAGACAAGATTGGATAGATCTCGTTGATCAACTATTTGCCCTCTTTTAAGATTGCCTAAAATATTTTCAGGGCCATCGATTGTTGAGTCAGTCCGCGCACCGACTATACTAGAAAGTTGCACCGCGCCGCCCCAGTCAGGTCGCCAGGAAATTTTGCATTTTCTCCAAGTAAAGTAGACTTGTGGGTTCTTTTGATTGATTGCGTGCTGGCTAAAAAGTTTTATTCGTTTGAACAGACCAAAAAGAAAGCAAGAAGATATTGGATCAAGTTAATACATGGGGAGCCAACATTCAAAACAGGATGCCATTGAACATGACCCATTGAATACCCTAATTTTTGTACTATCATTGAGATTTTTACTTCTTCAATCAAATGCCTTAAATTTTGTACTGAGGTTTTCGGTCATTAGAATGAGTCAGCTATTTTTAGCTCTCGACTTGTTTTCTTTCCGTGTTGCATTGATCTGGACTTGATTCGCTGATAAAGTGGCAAGTAATTTAGTAAAAGGACATGCCTACATTCCTACATTGAACCGCTGTTTTTTTGTGGCGTTAGACCGGTGGAGATACTCATAGTCAGACAAGCACAGAGGTACAAGCAGCAACACATTTAGGTGCTCTCCCGAACACATCTTTCCTTTCCAGGAAGAGGAGCGCGAATTTAACTTCCGCAAGTCTTATGTGGCCATCTTCCGATTGCAAGCCGAAGATCAAGGTTCGTTTGAAGTGACCGTGGACGAGAAAGACGGAACCAAAGGATTCGTCAAGTTTCTCCCGAAACCCCCGGCTGAGTCGGAGGATTCTTTCTTCATCACACGGATCACCATGCCGGAGCCGAACAACGGCCACGGCGGCGGCGGCGATTTCAATGCATTCGTTTGCAAGAAGGTCGTCAAAGACGTCGAGTTCTTTCCGCCCCTCTTCCTCAACTTCCATTTGACTAATGGCTTTCCCAATCATTTGCCGCCCGTTTATGACGTCACTTGCAACTGGATTACGGAAGTTCAGGTACAGTGCCAACCAGGTAACGACATCACCACCGATAGGTTCAATGAGTTCCCGTACTAGTATATAAGCAGACGAACGTGCTCAAATGACTACAGACAGACTGACAGACACAGTTTGACAGACACATGAAGTGCTCATAAATAGAGAAATAAGCGAGCATCAATGAGATTTAACAGTGGATTGCGACGTGTGTTGGACATTCATCCTCATTTCCGTAGACTGGATGCGATATTTTGTGTTGTGAAAGTGAACAGGTAGCTTGGCTATTTGTTGCTGCTCTGTCTATTTTATGCGACACTATTGTGCTTGTACGATCTGACCAGAAGGTTCTTAATTCTTTTGAGGAAGCGAGCTTCCAATCAACTGTTGAATGAAGCGGACGTCTGTGTTGTAGGTGAAGAAGTTGCGGGAATACCTTGTCCGGATCTGGCGAGAGTACATGGACCAAACACAGCACAACATCCTCTACGAGTCCCTTCGCAACTTGAAGCAACATCTGCTGCGCATCATGGGCCTGGAATTTGGCATAATCTACATCAGCCGGCCGGCCTTCGATCTAGATCCATCTGCCACTGAGTCGCACTACGGCACGTGTCTGTATGGGACGGACAGGGAAGTCCAAGACGTTTTCTCACGCTTGGCCAAATTCAGCGACACCAAAGTACGCGAACGCGATGAGAATGACCAGGTGGAGTGCTCGATCTGCGCGAGTACCGTTTCTCCCGGCCAGGTCACCTTCTTTTCAATGGAGTGCTCGCACAGTCAAATGTTCTGCAAGGACTGCATCGCCAGTCATGTCAAGGCTCAGGTGGAAGGTGGTAATATCACGGAGATTCCTTGTATGGGGGATGCTTGTAAAGTCACGGCTACCTTTAACGACGTGAGTTTCCTATTATTCGTCAAATTAATTAAACTACAAATGTTTTGCCTTTGGGTGTGTTTTCAACTCCTCAAACAGGTATAAAATAGCAAAAAAATCATAAAAAATAGGGTGAAATGGTTTAAATTTCTATTTTCTATTGCTAAGAAGAGGTTATTATTTTCTGGTTAAAAAGGGAATTTGAAATTAATTGTCACTTATTTGATGTATTCATAAATTGTATACTATTAATATTTTTTGATATCCGAAAGAGCGGGTGAGACAGTGGAAAGATTAATGGTAGATGAAGCCTGGTTTGATGTCGCTGCAGTTGGCGGATCTAATCAATCCGCTGGATGTGGATGCTCTAAGCCAGACGCTCAACAGTCGACTGCTGGACGGCATGCCAGACACCCGTCGTTGCCCGCAATGTCAATGCGTCATCATTTTTGACCATGCTATGCTTGGCGGAAACGACCGATACATCACTTGCCCGAATCCGGTGTGCGGTATCCAGTACTGCCCGCACTGCAAGGCTAAAAGTCATGGCGATGAGCCTTGTCTCTCATCAGGTATTGGATCAGGATGACTTACGGGTTTCTATCATCCATTTGCTGGATTGTCATTCTAGTTATCTGCCCCTCGAGTCTAGTCTGTGCTGATATCTCTGCGGGATAGAGTTCCTGCTTGTCTGTACCCGACTACCTGCCGCTGCTAGTCTGTTGATTGCGTTTCTCATTGTTTGCGCTAGTTAAGTTTTTTACAATTTATTTCCCATGCGTTATCATAGTTTTTTTTGTGCCTTCCAGAGAAGAAGCGCGAACTGCGGGATCTGTTTATTAACGCGGCTACCCAAGCGGAGAAGGAGGCGCTGATTCGAGTGCACGGCAAGGAGAATATAGAGCACTCCATCCGTGATATGGAGTCGGAGGACTACATCAAGACCCATGGCAAGCCTTGTCCGCAGTGCAAAAGCCCGACTGAGGTTTGGAAATATAATATTTCTTTGGAGTCTTTCTCCTGACTAACTATTTGTAACTGTAGAAGATCGAAGGCTGTAATAAGATGACTTGCACGATCTGTCATACCTTCTTCTGCTACATCTGCGGCGTTCAGTTGCCCAAAACCGACCCGTACAGTCATTTCAACAATGACACGTGTGCCAAGTTTGACCACCGTTGAGCGGCTCGAAGTGGAGGAGGTCCCTTCAACTGTTCCGTATGTCAATGAGCTTTTGCTCTGCTTGTCATTTAGTTTCGCGCTGCTCATTCCACACTGTTTTTTCACATCCCCGGATCCACATTATTTTTGCCTTCCACTTGTCGTTCCTGCTCCCGAAATGTGATTCTTTTGTACCATGCCTTTATTTTCTAGATTTACAGACATGTCTTTGAGTTTTATTCCATTTGTCTAGATATAGTTTTTTACACTGCTGTTACGGACAGTCGGTACTCGTTTATACTTTTAGGTGCGATGCACGTAAAGTTCACTTTGATGACCACAATGCCTGTGTGCTGTTTTGCTTTTCTTCAATTACTGTAGAATCGCGATCCATCCGTGGTACTTTTTGGACCCTCAGTAAATCAGACCTGGTGGGTCTGCTTACGCGATCAATCAATCGACACGTGCGGTCTTGTGGTTCGCACATCTTTGCAATCAATCAAAACGATCGCTTTTTACTATGTGGTGACGTAGGCACCACGGATGGGTCGAGATTCTACAATACATGGTGGTGGCACTGAGAGTTTTTATCTTCATACCATGTGCTATTAATGCTGCAGTTCCTGAGCAAAGTACTGCAGTTTGCCGATGGCCAAGTCAATGTCTTCATCGGTCAAGTTATTACAAATGACAGCCCGTGCCACGTGATTACCAAAGGGGAATAATCGGACTAAGACAGACTGACCCAAATGCGTCTTTTCCGCGTCCGTCACCGACACCAGCCGTTTGCAGAAGACTTCCGGAGGAACTCGGTCAGTCTGTAGGTCGATCATCACAATATTGGAGTGGGTTCCCGGCAAGTCCACAGTGAAGAAGGGCGACTTTAAGGCAGCGATTGATTGTGCCAAATGTTGAGCACGTCGGTGATCTTCGACCAGACGCAGCACCATTTTCTCGAGAGATATCAACCCGGCTGCAGCAAGGTGACCGACTTGTCTCATCCCGCCTCCAAGGGCTTTTCGCAGTCTGCGAGCTTCCGAGACAAAACGGTCCGTCCCGGCGATTATCGAACCAACGGGTGCGCAGAGTCCTTTTGACAGGCAACAGCTGACCGAATCCACGTTTTCAAGAATGCGCGAGACCGGGACATTCAGAGCTGCGGCTGCATTGAAAATTCGAGCTCCATCCATATGGACGGACGGGATGCCATGTTTGCGGGCGAACTGTGTTATCTGCATAATTAAGAGTTTTAGACAAAATAATAGGCACTCAGAAGAGATTTACAAAGCTCAGAATGAGAGTCAGTTAGGTAGAGCAGTGTAATAGACAGCCATTCTGGACATTACTGTGTACAAGGCGAATCAGACGAGAAAAATTCTTCGAGCAAACAGCTAGAAAACAGACAGCGATAAAAAGAAGTAATCAAGACAGGGGCAGAGGCTTTACTGACCTTGTCTATGTACGCAAGTGGAAGTACTTTGCCGCCGCAAATGTTATGAGTGTTTTCCAGACAAAGGACCTTCGTTCTCGGGTAATGAATGTCATCCGTCCGGATAGAAGTCATAACATCGTCCAGCAGGAAAGTGCCGTCTTTTAGATTTGGAATGACTTTCACATGAATCCCGCCAAACTGCGAAATTCCACCCTGTTCATACTTGAAAATGTGGCATTTGTCCCCAACAATGGCTTCCGAACCACGTTCTTGACAGTGGATCATCACGGAGATAAGGTTTCCCATTGTGCCGGACGGTACAAAAAGGGCGCTTTCCTTGCCGAACATCTCGGCTGCCTTCACTTCAAGCGCCGTTACTGTTGGGTCTTCCTGAAACACAAGAACAGGGCTAATTTTTATTTGTTCAATGATAATCTGTATGCGTGCCTGTATGCCTGCCTGGTCTG
>LRSR01001071.1:0-11240 GCA_001579985.1 Hypsibius dujardini
GATATTCAGCCTTGGCCTCGTGCCATTTGATAGTCCGGATGTTGCCAAATTCTCGGCTGTGGCTTTTGCTGAGTGGCTCTTGGAGGATCATCAGCTTGCCCAGCCCGCTCATGCGCCAAACGCAATGTAGGTGTCAATAATTTTGACGCTGGAATTGTAGTTCGCGAGTGCTGAATTGCGTTGCATTTTGTCGCAGTGTTAGTTTGATGCAGTCCTGCTGGTGCCTGAAGCCGGAGTGTCGACCGACCTTCTCGGGGCTTTATGCACGCCTAGATGCAATTCTGTCTACCACGGACACCGGCACGTCGTACCTGCTCCTGGAGGAGACCGACGAAGTGGACAGTCGCCTGGAGGAGTTAGACCGACAGATTTTTGACTGTTTGCAGCAGCAGGATTGGACCACCACCGACGATGCGGATGGAGAAACTGAAGCGGAAGCACAGTTGTAACACCCTCCAATGAGAAAACTCATTTGGTGAGGGCTATGCTCACAACCCTACACAATCTTTGGCTATGCTAACAATCCACACAACCTTTTTAATTATCAATTGCTTTGTACACAACCCTTTTCGCCAATTGTTGGACACAACCTTTAGCTATGTACACAACCTTTTCCCAAGAACCCATTAAAGGATATAATTAAGGCCGTTGCCATGCAAAATCTTCGTTCATACAGGCAACGCCTTTCTGCATATTGCAAACCCCTCCCAATTTAAAATATCTGTTTGTGTGTCGTCTTATTAATAGCGTTTACAATTTTTTTTATGTCACGTGCTTCTTTAAACATTACTTCCAATGCAACTGAATCCTATATTAGAAATGAGGAAGAACTAGAGAATAACAATGACATTAATGCCATGCTTCACGCCGAGTATGAGAACGAGACGATGAGATGAAAACGAAGGCATGGTTGAGAACGAAGCCATGGGGGTCGCGTCGAACAACGGCTCTGCGTTGGAATCCGGCCCATCCGCGAGCCTGATGGATGTGGCATCACCGAGCAGTACCAAGCAGTCTTCGTTCGCCAACCTTTATACTTGCATCTCGTCATTTTATGATCGTTCAACTACACCAGAAGCAGCTGGTTCGCCAGGTGGAATGCAATGACCGTTGGAGCAGACAATCAAGCCACATTCAGTTGGTCTATGCAGTTGCACTGCGCGACCTCGATGAACTGCTGAACTATGATGAAGAGCTTGAGGAAAGAGAGAAGCATGACCCGACTCCAGCGGGTCCAGCGACTCCATGCGGTGCATAAGTTGTCCGAAATTGCCGAAAACGTTTTTGTCAGAACTGGAACTATGCTCTTCCTACCGGCTTTGGAGCTCTACAGAGATACCATTAATCGGTTTCTGCAACGTGGACAGAATCCTGATAGGCTGCTGATCCAAATAACTCTTTGTCTCCTTCTTTGAACCAGGTCACGGATGGCCTGCCGAGGGACAGTCTTGACACCAACGTTCGCCGTCCAACACAGCCGGCAGGAGTTCCCTACCTTCCGCTATCTCTGATTGATTTGGAAGTATTGAAGGGCACTGCGACTGATCTTCGGATGACAAACAGAATTGCGAACGCGGCCACGTATCTCCTTCAAAAACTGGCCAAAGATACCCGTGCACCTATCACTGGGCTTTTGTACCAGGAACAGGTAAAGGAGAATACGGTATCATTTCCCGCAGACAATTCGCATGCAATTCAGCTGATCCATGAGAACCGGGATGCTAAACACTGGGTGGCATTTGAATGAAAGAAAGGTCGAACTATGCTATGGATTTCCCTTCCGGGAGAAATAAGACTAGACATGTTCAACATACAATTACCAAAAGCAAAGTTTTGGGGGCGTATCCTAAGGAAACGTCAAAGGGTTTAGGCTACAAGCCCTCCACCCCCTCCCCCTTTTTAGCTATAAGTGTTAACCAATGTACCTTTGAGTGATTATAACAAACTTGATAATTATAGGAAGCCCATCTGTTCTTCAATCTCCAGGTGTAAAACCCCGATGTCTGAATATCGTTCAAGTAAATACTGAGACCAAAACTCAATGGGTGAAAAAAAAAGAGTACTTGGTTTTTTCTCTTAAGATTTGTGTGAACAGGGTGCACTATTTTGGATTTCAATTTGTCGTGTATGCTGATCCGTCAACGTCCGGACCGCAAAACAAGGCCTTCTTATCTGTTATCACCACTCCGCGTCTGGTCATTTTCTACTGTTATTATTATACACGTACTTTCGTACTGTTCTGTACTGGAGTGAGCTCTAGCCTATTTGTGAGCATTACTCTACTCTGTCTTGTGCAGACAGCTCTGACATATTTTTGAGCGCTTCTGTACTCTGTCCTGGTGGGTGTTTACGCAGATGTGGTCATTGGTCATTTTATACATTGTACACAAACATATGCATGTACACTCCCGGAGCGCTTATATAAGCTCGCGAGTTGCTGTTGTGGAGAGATCAGTTTGAAACGCTTTAGTTTCTCTTCTTATGTCCTAGTAATACGACAAGCGGTCTCCGTCCGTTATTCTAAAATGGTTATTAAAATGGTTATGAATAACGAACTGCCCCATTTGAGTGGAATTTTGAAAAGAACCTTCCCTCTTTTTCCTCGCCCCGTGACCAATTCATTGGGTCGTCTTTGGTTCGACTTATAAGAACCCTAAACGAGCCCCTGATTCTCAGGAAGAGAGAAAAGTTTTCTGACAGAAATTGAAAGAGCTTCATAGCTTTATGGGGCCGCACTTGACTCTACAGTGTTACGATCACACATTCTGAAGGAGGAGTCAACTGTTGACTCCTATTGAGGGAGAAGTCAATTGTTGTTGAATCATTGTGGGCTCTGTTGCGGTAGCGTGCTCGCACATAGCGTCAAGCCTGTAGAACAGCTTGCAAGATCTTACCGAGGTCAGCAAATGATTGAAACTGTTAAACATTTTAGCATGTTTAAATCCTCTGCTGTACCTCATGGGATTCACAAACTCGTGCCAATTAGACGCTTCGACAAGTGAAGTATTTATGAAATGCTTCCTTCTAAACATTTTCGAGTTCTCGTTTTTCCGGCTTATGATTGATGATGTCTCGTTGTGGGCATATAGGGCCCTTTCCAATTTCAGTAGAAATATGTTCCCCTCTCCGCTTAATCCAATCGCGTGATGGATTCTCCGCGTTTTTATTCAAATTAGTTATGTAGGAACTCGGCCCGGGCGACAGTCTCGGCGTCGGCGAGTCCATCTGGTCTCCCAATCGGACTGCTCAACTCCTTACGCAAGTTGACGGGAACTTGGTGGTGTATCGACAGTGTGACTGTCGGTCTATTTGGGACAGCGGTACTAATTACAACAATTCACGTGTTCAGCCAGTAAAGATGCAGGCGGATGGAAACCTTGTCATATTCGACATCAAAAACGCCGTTTTATGGGCGTCCGGCACGTATGGGAAGCCGTTCAAAGGAGCGAGACTCCGAGTGGAGGACACGGGCTCGCTGTGCATTGCACAGACCAAGGAACCGTATCTTTGGAGATCGGGAGGGATTGCACTGTGCCAACCAGCATCCGATCCTACCTTTAAAGATGCTCAGGGTAGGTTGAACATTGCCAAGCGCCATTTACAACAGAAACCACTTGCAAATGTGAGCTCTGGGCTAGAGGGAGGAATTTGGGTTGGAGTGCGGGGGTGCGGGGTTTGAGATGAAAGGGGAGAGGTTTGAATGTTGGGGGGAGGGTCCGAGTCATATACCGCTCGATTGTGATTGGCTCAACCAATTGGTCCGCTTTCTGATTGGCTTTCTGAATTCCATTGTTGCCAATAAGGTTCAGAAAGTTTAGTTATATATTTTTTCCATTTCTAAATCAAAATTTATTGAAACAAATTTTGAAAGAAATTGATTTTCTAAATAAATTCCTACATGCATCAGGGATATTGTGATTGGTTTAGTCCAAAACAAATTTGAGGCAAAGCGTGGCTGCAACAGTTGGTCCATGCAGACTGGTTGAAAAGAGACGGGCGGTGTCCGATTCCTTTCTGGTGGTAGAGGTGGAGGTGGCATTCAAGGTTGAACCTTGATGGGCAAAGCAAAAGGGAACCATTAGCCAATTTTTTTCTAGATTAAAAAAATCGGCAATCTTGCCCGGACGTTTCGTGAAAAAAAAATTTCCTGATTCAAATTTTGCGTTTTGATTCTACCCATTCTATGTTATGCAAAAATACTATGTCTTCTCGGGTTCCTGAACAACATTGAATTGCTTTTTTTGGGGGAAGTTGGGTAAACGATCGATCACCCAAATCGTAAGAGGCAAAATTGGCCTCTGAGATCACAAAGTGGCATTTACGACTGAATCAGTAAAATCTAGCTTGGTCTCTGCTTTTTTGTAGTAATCTTAAAATCGGGAGAAATCTTAACCCCGGGCCAATCTGTGTGGTCTAACAGCGGTTCCTGCACACTGACTCTTCAAACAAACGGGGAGATGCTACTCAACAGGCAGTGCGATGGGGCAACGATCTTTTCCATTCGTCGCAATTCAGGCAACCCCGAGCGCATGGGTGCAAATATGCACTTGACGGCTTTAACCATGAACAAAACCGGTAATCTGCAAGTGACCTACGTAGGAAAGAGTCCGGTCATGTTTAAAGATATTCGAAGTCGATCGTTCGGCACCCTGACCACCTTGTCGGCAGACCTGCGGCTGCGTAACGACTGCCAATTGTGTGTTTTCAAAGAGAGTGTTTGTTTATGGCACGGCCCTACTCTAACAGTGCCCTGTCTTACTCCGAAAACCGTAAGTATATATAGCAGCGTCTGCGCTGTCTGCGAGATTTGGACTGCAAGGGGTGGCAACTCATGTAGCTCCCCTGGAAACGCCCCGGAGAGTTCAGCAGAAATCTGGACCCCTGGCATTGCCGTTCGATCCTAGAGCACTAGCACTTGCCCTGACACTGTTGCTTTAAATAAAAAAATATATATGAAGCTAAAACAGCTATTAAATGAGTTAATAAAAGAAATAAACATGTGTAAAACGAAATGAATATTAAGAAAACATTCGATTTAACACATTAAATTTGCTGCGTAATATTTTTCCTTACCGTGAAATATGTTCTTATGAATAAAAATTAAAAATCGCCCCCCCCTCGGCAGCGGCCCGAAATAAATTAGGAGCGCTCGCCCTTGTGCCCCCCTCCGTTACGTCTCCGGTCAGTTAAATGCCAATACGCGACCGCTTTGGCAGGCTCGGTTGATCAAAACGCGGCATTCTTGCCTCTTAAATCAAGATGATTTTCAGGGGGAATCGCAAACGTGCATTTAGTTTTCTAAATTAGCGCAATGCTAGTGAGGGTTAACAAAATTCATCTCGTCGGTCAGGCTGTAAAAGAACTATCTTTTGGGAAAAGTGTTAAAATCCGGAAAACACTAGGAGCTTCTATTGTTTCTGATTTTCATTATAAAACTTTCGATTCTTGGAAATGGTTTGATGTTACGATTTTTGACAGTATCCCTCGACATATTAATTAATTTGGAACCGACTGGCATCAGCAGAATCGTGTTTAGTTGTCGGGGCGGTGCAATGTTAGGCCTTTGTATGGTGGATGATTCACCCTCAATGATGACAATGGTTAGGCGTACCTCTGACTGGAAAGTGTTCTCAGGAGTCGTGCAGCGGCTTATTTAAGCGCCTAGATGGATCGATGTCTGTTCGTGTCGTCACGAACCTCAATTGATCTAACTGCGGGATGAAGTGTTACTGTACGGGGAGAACAATTGCAGTGTGGAATGGGGAGATCGATCGGGCTTCCGATGAGATAAACGATGAGTGGTGTTCACTATAAGGCGCAATGCACGTCAATAACGGATTGACCCTTAGGCCAACCGGGCCGTTGACCCCGCCCCCCCCCCTTCCCGGAACAATTTTTTTCAGTCTTTTAACAGGTTTAAGCTTATAGCTTATGTAGCTCCCCTGATAGGCCTGTGTCCTATCGGTAGAATTCTAGGTTGACAAACAAGAGAGATAATGAGATTTTATTAGACTGACAAACGAAAATGAAAAACTAAAATTTAGCGTCTCAAACACCACTAACATTTCTGTTTAAATAGTTCAACAAACAGCCACAATCATACATTGCATAACGATTATGTAAGACACTATATTATGTAAACTAACAAAAGACAAGGATAAAATAGGTCGACAAAACAGACGTTTATATAATTAATGACCACTAGATGGATGAATTGTTAGGCTTTGCCTAACACCCCCCTCCCCCCTGCCGGAACGAGGAGTTGGGTATTGCCTTAACAGCTTCGGCTGATCACTTGTTCAAACTTGTTTATCAAAACTTCTTTGATACATTTTGTTGATTGATGGCAAACGCTGCTGACCGCAGTCTCGGCATTAGAGACAGTACGGTCGTCAAGCTCTACGGTAAAAAATTGGGTCAACGAGGGGTGTAAAAAGTTCTATGAGGAAGCGAGCGAAATGTTAAGCCTTGCGCGTCAAAACCAAGGTCTGTGATTGGTCTATTCGCATTTTTGGATTGTTGACTGCCCGGCTGCCTACAGCTAAGCCAAATGCGATTATCGAATTTCCCAAATTCATTGATCAATTTTCTTTGGCAGCTCCGGCTGATCACTTGTTTAAATTCGTTCATCAAAACTTTTGTAATACATTTTGTTGATTGTTGATTGCAAACATTGACGACCGCCATGGCTCATGTACTATTTGCAGTGATTCTAAGTTCCGGCGAAAAGATGACAAAGGGGCAAAAACGTTTTTCCAAAAACAAGGCCTGTATCCTGACTCTTCCGGAAGACGGTGATTTGCTTTTGTACCGCCAGTGTGACGGGGTAGCCATCTTTAGCGTTCGTCACGGTTTGGATAGTCCTGAAGGTCTGGGAAACGACAGCAGAGCTTTCGTATCGCAACTCGCAATAGACGTAGACGGCAGACTGCACGTCAACAAGGCGACACAATATCGCGAGACCCTTTTCCTGGGAATCAAGACCCCCGCAAAAAGCAGTAGTGACAACATTGCGTTGGCTGACCTTCGTTTAAGTGACGACTGCCAACTGTGTGTCTTCAAGGAAGGCGCATGCCTGTGGTTCGGCCATGCCAAAACTTATCCTTGTCCGGTCACTCTGGCTGGATCGGTAAGAAACCTCTGCTGACGTTGACTTTTTTGCCCGAAAAACAAGGACTATGTTCAGCTCTTGGTGGGGCGGAAGCTACGCACCGATGGCAAAGGGCCCACACATTTTTTTCATAGATTCAAAAGTTTGAGAATCCTGTTAAGGTCCTGAAGCAAAAAAAATCTAATGAAAACAGTGACCCACGACAAATGTATTTGCTACGCGTTTTTTCACGGATGCTTATACTGCCCAAAACATTCTTCTGACTTGATTTCATCTCTTACCTTTCCCTCCCCATACCAGGGATTCGTTTAGGATTCTTACAAGTCGGAACTAAGACTCCTCATAGTAGAACCAGGGGGCTTTTTGTCCAGTTTTTTCGCATTTTTCCTGAAAATCAAATCCCTCAAATTTCAAAATAATCAGGAACAAAAGGCCGACTTCTTGGTTCAATTTAAAAAAAACTGCATTTTACCCATTTGCCCACCCCCTGGTCCAACCATGAAGGGCCTGGGTCCAACTTGTGAGGAACCTAATTGAGCCCCTCACCCATTCGAACGTTTTTTATGTAAGAAACTTGGGCTTAGCGGAATTTTGAATTAAAACTCCTTGGTTTGTTTTTCGGGCGGGGGGGGGGAATGGGCAAGTGCTCTGACTCGACCCCTAAGAGTTAAATGTGATACCCTGTCGAAAGATGACGACTTTTACTCGTATTACTGATTTAGGTTTTGAAATCCGGCCAGACATTATTGGCCAGCCAGTCTCTACACTCGCCGCGGCACAACGTGCAGCTAAAAATGGAAAACAACGGTAACCTTTGGCTTCGTCGCGGGTGCGATGAAGAACTTGCCTGGGGGATTCTGTTGGGTGATGTGCCGGCAATGGATATTCCATCGAAACTAACCATGCAGGCGGACGGAAATTTGGCCCTCTACAATTCGGAAAAAGTCCTGGTCTGGGACTCAGGCACAGCCGGAAGGAAGTTTGCTGGTAGGGATTTGTGGGTTAACAACGACGGGACCCTTTGCATTGCAAAAAACGGATCACGTTGCTTATGGACCTCCGGCGGTTATGGTGTATGTGATCCTCTTTATTCCAAAACATTTGATGATGCCAAAGGTAAGGCTTGATCTCCTGCAGGATCAGCCGAGCAGTCTGTACGATTAATGTATGAGTACAACCCGTCTACACGTTTGATTTACAGACAGATACACAGACATACAGACATTCAGACAGACAGACAGACTGGAGAACTAGACAGATGGCAGCTGTATTGGGAATGGACAGCTGGGTGAAGGCTCGATTCGTCACTAGTGTGCCCCAAACTTTTCTAATTTGGCATCGTTGGAAATGTTTTGGCTTTTTTGTGCAATTATCCTCAAGTCGGGTGAAAATCGAACTAGAAATTGGATCATCAATTCAACGCGGGCAACTTGTAGTTTGCAATTTCATGCTGACGGCGACGTTGTCCTTTACCGGGAGTGCGATGGCGCAGCGATCTTCTCTTTCAAGAAGGAAGTGATTTTCTTGAGAACCATGGACTTTTTGCATCAATTTGGCATCTCAACGCACGGTGATTTGGAAGCTTATGGCTTAAATGGCGCCGTGACCACACTGCGGAGTGTGACAAAACGTATGCAATGGGATACGACCGACGGTGCTGATCTTCGTCTACACGACGATTGCATCCTCTGCATTTATCGGAACGGTATCTGCTTATGGATTTCAAGTGGGTTTTCTTACAGTTGTCCCTTGGTGAACTCAACCGAGCCTGCCGCCGTTTCATTTTTGTCGGAGCACCAATCTGTAGCGCCCCAGAGGATGTTTAACGCTTCACGACAACCAGCAGAGGTACACGTAGAACACGGCCAATTTCAGCTTTTAGGGTTCGAGTTAGGACACGTGCCCTTTCCCACCTCCAGAAACTCAATCTCCATTTAAGTAGAAATCCGATAAAGCTGATAAAGTTGAGTGTTGATTACATACATGCTTCAGGTCACTTTGTGTCACCATAACAAATTTGATTATTCTGAGATACCCAATTGTTATTCAATGTTATCAATGTAAAAACTCTGACATTTGGACCTTGATCAAATAAATTGTTTGGCTATAACCCTGGGAGGGAAGTGGGTGTTTTGGTTTTTCAAAAAAATCAATCCTGATCTAACTAAATTAGTGGACGTTAGTCAAAATCAGACAATAAAAAAAGGGAGATGACAAAAATCGAGAAGAGGAGGGGGCATGTAGCCTTAGCTCATGGGGGGGGGGTACAATAAAACAGATCAACTTTGCTGGAGGAACAGTGACCTCAACTTCAGAGTTTAAGAAAAGTTGAAGTGCCTTCGCAACCCCTCGAGTTAATTTGGTAGGGGCAGTCCCTCCCCCCAGTTTGGCCTCCGGGGAAGACAATTCATAAATGTTAAATATTTTGGGCGCTCAATATCCGGGAGAAAAACCAAACTGATTCTTTCGCATCGATCCGCTATCTCAGCCCTTATCTCTGTGTGGATAGACCCCTCAAGAGCTGAAATTGGCCCCTAGTGTCGAATTTCAACTATTTTGTTTCACGCCATTTTATGTCCGCACATTTCAACAGAGAAAGACAGATTACATACATGCTTCAGGTATTAGAATCCGGCCAATCCCTA
The DNA here is from genome assembly GCA_001579985.1 of Hypsibius dujardini. Classification (NCBI taxonomy): domain Eukaryota; kingdom Metazoa; phylum Tardigrada; class Eutardigrada; order Parachela; family Hypsibiidae; genus Hypsibius; species Hypsibius dujardini. The sequence goes on from LRSR01001071.1 coordinate 9,757, forward strand.
TCGGTTGGACAGTCGTTGTGGTCTCCAAGTCGAAATGTGCAGCTGAAAATGGAATCCACTGGAGATTTGGTGGTATATCGCGTGTGTGACAACCAGTCCATTTGGTCGAGTGCATCATCATTCGCCTACATGGACAACATTACCAATCCCCAGTCTGTGGTCATGCAGGAGAACGGAAACCTCGCCATAAACCGATTGGATGGGCTCCTCGTCTGGAGTTCCGGTACCTTTAGCCCTCGGTTTGCAGGTGCAAGGCTCCGCTTGGATGACACGGGAGCTTTGTGTATTTTCACCGACAAAGACTGTCTCTGGGAATCCGGCGGTTTCGCACTATGTCAACCGTTACCGTCCCCGACCTTCGAAAAGGCAGAAGGTAGGGTGTTACTTTGTAACGCAATGGTTTATGCGTGTATTACAAGGAGCCAATTGCAACTCTTGGGGGTCCCGTTAGGGCGCGTGCCCAGTCCCCCAGAATATCAACTCCAATTTGTTCAAAAGTCCAACAGAGTTTGGCTTTTGCAATATTGACCCAGAAAATCGATTCAATTCAGTTTCAAGAATCCGAGAAAGCATTAGTTTTTTGCGTACAAAAATATATTTTAGGGAGAAGGCCTGGCACAGCAGTTGAGATAGAAAAATTTTATGGGCCTTTAAATACCCAGGCAATAAACCAAAATGTATAACTGCTATCACCATGCGTCACAGTTCTCATTTATGCGTTTGCATCGACCCCTCAACTACTTTTCGTTGAGAATTAATAACTGGTGTAGTCTAAAAGCACTGCCGCGAGCAGCTGGGTGGAGCTAAAAATAACTCGGTACCGACACAGAAAACAGACGAAACAGTGTGAACGCATCGGTTCGTCACAGTGTACAAGTCAGTCATTCCCCCCTCACCTGATGGTGCGGGGCATGCTGCTTTTCCTATTGCCGACGAAAGCAAAGTCCATTGCAAAATTCTCCAGTTGTTGATACTATAAAATAACTTTCTGGATGCCCCCCCTCCCGCATTTTACCTTCTTAGGCTGCAAGTCCCCTCTCCTCTGTCCTCTTCCCCCTTTTTGTCCCTTGTTGTTTTTACGAATGCTGCCCAAGGTCCCTTTGAGTCGTCCTAACACATTTGATAATTTTGGAAAGCCCAATTGTTCCTCAATATTTTAGTGTAAAAACCTCAAGATTTGGATATTTGGCGAATAGATTCTGTGGCCAAAACCATGGGAGTGAAGATAAAAGTGGCTGATTTGGTTTCTTACTCCGCTCTCAATCGGGCAATGTCCAGTATTTAGGGTTTGAATAAGACTTGACACCCTCCCTCACTTTACCCATGCGGACGCCTCCTTCCCCGAAAACTGATCCCCTCCCACTTTGCCGACCTATGCGGGCTCCCCTTCCACCGAGAGCTGATTCCCCCTCCCACTTTCCCCCTCCCATTTGTCCCCTCCCATTTGCCCATCTGTGCAGACGCTCCGTCCCCAACTTTGCCCA
>LRSR01001073.1:0-10924 GCA_001579985.1 Hypsibius dujardini
GGTTCGGAGCAAACCTGCTTTACTTACACTCTGGCATAATCTTTCTTATTTGTTTGGGTATATTTAGACCTAGCACACTCTCTACTAACATTAAGCTATATATCATTTCATAGATGTAGTATATATCAAAAACTTAGCGGCACTTCTACCGGTGTTTGAAATTGTACTTCCACTGGTACTTCTAATGGCATTTTCACCGCCAGTTCTATTGTTCGGAGCAACCCGCTTTTATTTTCACTCTGGCATAATCTTTCTTATTTGTTTGGGTACGTTAAGATCTAGCACACTCTCTACTAGCAGTAAGCTATATATCATTTGCTCCATTTGGTATATATCAAAAGATAAGCGGCACGTTTACTGGCATAACTGATGGTACTTCTACCGGTAATTCTACCGGTACTTCTACCGGTACTTCTACCGGTACTTCTACCTGTACTTCTACCGGTACTCCTAGTGGCATTTCCACCGCCAGTTCTATTGTTCGGAGCAAACTCGCTCTTTTTAAAAATCACTTTGCACAACTCGTCAATCAATCGAATCACACTGCATCAAACCATAATGCGACTGCATCACAGATTCCTTGGATCAATCAATCAATGCAATAAATTGTAACTGTTTGGAATTTCGGTATCAATGGCAATCAATGGCAATAGAATTTCAACCGGCTGCGAGACGTCTTCCACCTTCATCCGAACTTCCGCTGCGTCAACCGGCTCCGGAGATTTGGGCTGGGAGTTTTGCGCAGGCATATCCCCAACTTTTTTGGCCTTTGGCACGAGTATTCATTTTAAAATTCGAGGAGTTGCTAAAACACGACAACAACAAAATTTCTGGCAAAAAGTTCTAAGTTTATCTGGAATTCCAGCTTTTCAGAGTGGAATAGCGCGAATAAAACGACGACGTTGTCCAAAGTTGGTCACTCGAAATTAGTCCTACGTCTGTTTTAAATGGATGCAGCAAAACTGCCAAGCGCTTCGAAGAGGAGGACAGGTTTATTTGAAAATTAAAAGTCGTGCTGTAACACGGCGTAGGGTCTGATCCTACTACCCAAGGGAATTGTGAATTCCTCCCATAAAGAACGCGTCTCGTTCACAGCTAAGGGCAACAAGGCGGGGCCAGGGATGCAAGACCCCTATAACACAGCCCCCTCATTCACAGCTAAGGGCAACAAGGCGGGGCCAGGGATGCAAGACCCCTACAGCACAGCCCCCTCGTTCACAGTTAAGGGCAACAAGGCGGGGCCAGGGGTGCAAGTACTCGGAGTGACCTTGACGTCTTCCTTTCGTCCCTAGCCAATAAGTCCAAATCAAAATACTTCTAAAAGGTTTGGAATTATTAATTTAGAGCTTTTTATTTCATAGGATAGCCGTGAGATCAGTTTGCAACTCCAAAATTAAAACAATTGGATAACTATCATTGCCGATAGGTGGCGCCCTGACATCCATCCGAGTAACTGGACAAGACCCGCGATTGTCTCCTCATAATGACTAATGGTCATCATAATTCAAGTTTTTATAGACACATTGCACATTTAATGGGGGAACTCTAAAAAAACGAATGTATAACATTCAACACAAGTGCGCACGAGGCAGCAACAACAGCAGAGTGCTCGTAAACTGTAAATCTCGCAGAGATCAAGACGAGCTTAAAAAGACCGAGGCTTCCTGACTTCAAAACCACAAAAATAAAGGAGGATAAAATGCAAATGCAAAATGCAAAAAGATTATGTGAATATGCGCCCAGTCAAAAGGGCTCTAGCATTAGCAACGAAGGGGAATAAAGCCCGGAAAAAACACTTGAACCTGATAAAACGAAACGGTTTGGAAATCGCGTGTTTGAAAACTTAAGAGAAGGAACTCAAATGCAAGGCACTGATCGCTGCCGCCAGAAATAAGGAGGCGCTTGGATCAACGAGATTGGCTGCTGCTGTTGTGGCGGTAGCTTGCGAGACGGTTGGAGCGACCACCGTGGGCCAGCGAAATGGACAAAGGGGCTGTATGACCGGGTGGGACGAACTCTCGCAGAGCCTGCATGGCAGCGTTGGCGTCGTTCCGATTCTCAAAACGCACAAAGCCGACGCCGAGACTGTTGCCTGCAATAAACGCAAGTTATCAGACATGTCTGCTATGAAAAAATTCGTTTTCTAATGATGTCTGCCCGAGTACGATCCAGATGTCTGTCTGAAAGACACTAGCCTGTGATTTCCCTCCGGTTCCCACGTAATTGTCTGTCCGCCCATCTCTCTGCATGTCTGTCTGTGTCTGTCTGTGTGGGGGGGGGTGTGAGTGTGCGTGTTTCTGTTTGTCTGTAATGTGCATCTTTCTATCGGTCTGTCAGTCAGTCAGTATGTTTGTCTGCCTGTCTGTCTGTCAACCTGTCTGTCTGTGCATCTCTCTCGGTCTGTTTGCCTGACTGTATGTGCTTTCAGTCTTGATTGTCCGTCCAGACATAGTTTCTCTGCCCATTTCCTAATAAAAATGGGTGTTCCCGTTTACCTGCGGCCTGAAATTATGTCTGTTCGTTCGCAAACCTGCTTAGATATGCACCATGTGTCAATCTGTCTGCTTGCAAATACTAAAGTCTGGATGCGCCACTCCATGCTATTTTGGGATGACAGTGTCTGAACAGGGCTATGAATGCCTACCAAAAGTGAGTTCTAACTGAAGAAGCCTTGAACCTACCGGAAACCTTGTCCATCAGGAGCCGCGAATTGACGATGGGCCCGTACTTCGAGAAAAGCACAGTCAACTCGTCCACGGTCCACTGCCGCGAAATATTCGTCACATGCAGGTTGGCACCCTTCATGGAATCCTGCGCAGGGCGAGCGAACGAAACCTAGCGAACACGAAAGAATATTCAAAACACGACACGATCTTAGACAGTTAGCCAGCCGAACTTGACAAACAAATAAACAGTAACGTAGACCAACAGATAAACAATCAGATTGACAGTGTGAGTTCATGTTCCCAGACATACTGTACCTTCATAACCTTGTTGAGAATGTGTAGACCGTTCAGCGCGGCTTGCGCCATTGTGGCATGCTCAGGCTGCACGAAGTTGGCAAAACCGTATGTCTTCGGCATGCCTGAAAACAGGCATTGTTTGCATAAGCCAGTCAGCAAAGATACTCCAATCACTCGAGCGAAAGAAATTTCTTCAACAGTGGGTATAAGTCTGTCCTAATAACCTTCTTCATGCTTCAGTGACTGCGGTCTACAAGGGCTGTTGTAAGTCTGTCTATTTGTTGGTTGGCTGTCTGTCTGTCTGTCTGTCTGTCTGTCTGTCTGTCTGTCTGCCGCTTACTGCATGTCTCCCTGTCGGCCTACTGTAAAGTATATCTCCCGTTGTCTTTTGAAAGATCTGGCCTTAGGCTAGATCCGCACTCACCCGTCTGGGAATCCTTCAATAGTTTGCAGCTCTTCAACGGCCCATAATCCTTGAACAGTCGCACAAACTCCGACTCTGGCAGTTCCTGCGGGAAGTAGTTGACGATGAGATTGGTGGTGCTCGGTTCGCTGCCGCCCGACTCCCCGGAGCCCGACGAGTGAAACGTCATGTTCAGCTCCTCATCGCGAAACGGGGAGTACATTTCCACATCCGTCGACCTGCGTGACCGGAAGCTGGCCGGCTCTTCTTCGTATCGGGGGTCCGTCGAGCCGGCCAATTCCAGACCGGAGTCGTCCAGCAGCGCCCCCTGCAGCGAGTCCTCGTCGCACAGCGTCTCCGTGTCCGTCGTCACGTCCTCCTCGTCACAAAAGTTCTCCAGGCTGTATACTTCCACGGTCTGCGTCAATCTGTAGGCGTGATCGGAGGAGGAAGCAGGCACGGCGGCTGCGTCCTCTGGAGCTTCCGGAATACCGGCCAGGGTCGACACAACGGCTTCCGAGATTTCCATTAGTGAAGAGCGGGGAGTACGACAGGACCTAAAATGAGGTAAAAAATGTATTCCATTATCAGAATAGCAGGACGTAAGGGCGGAAACAAACTGATTAATAAACTCCACCAAATCAATCAAACAATCAATCAATCAAGGCCTAATCAATTGGCGTCTTAAAATTGAATCGAACCGTGCAATCAATCAAGCGAGCATTACTGTATTCACGCGGATATATAGATCAGTGAGAAATTGATACGGGTAAAGCATAAACTTACCGTAAAAATGTTGAACAAAAACAACACTCGTTACTGAAGAAATCTGTCAGTCAATCAATCAATCCAGCAGCCAAGCAAGCAAGATTTGAATTTATGAACTAAAATTTGACACAGTATTCAATCAAAATTAAACCCAGTCAAGAATAAGTAAAATAAGACCAATTAAAAAATTCGCGACGAAGCTACCCGTACGTATCAAAATTAATTTGAATTAAAATGAAAATGAAAATAAATTAATAATCTCTTGTTTTCCCGCCAAATGTCTGGAAAATAATGTCGATGCGTTAAATTTTGTACTGTATGTTCGCGTTAGACAGGGACAGCGTACGAGCTGTGGAACGTTTAATCGGCCACGCGGCGCTTGTGCTGTGTGTACGGTGCACACAGCCGTGCACACGTTCCACTCCACTACGACTGTCCCTGTCTAACGCGAAAATACAGTACTGGTACGACGTACGGGAAATAAATTTGAGACCGCAATCCGCAAATCTCCGTGCCGTGGAAGGTGCAAAAGTGCGTTATCCCACAAACCGTCGCCGAAGTCGAAACAATTTTGTACAGTAGGTTTTGGTTCGATTGAAGGGAGAAAGAGAAAAGGGAGCGAGAAACAAAGAGCATTCGTGAATGAGGAAGTGATTTTGTTGTGTTGACTTTCTCCGTTTTCTGTTTCTTTCACTGATTGCTCGTTCTCGCTGTGTACTGTGCATACACGTCGGACGACGTGACGGAGGCGTTTGATTTGACCAGTGATTCACAAAGAGAAGGGAAAAGGGGTGTGCGCTAAAGTGACCACCAATGGAGCCCAATGACAGCAACCCCGGTGGGCGGGCTGACGTGACGGAAGCGTTTGATTTGACTAGGGATTCAGAGAGAGAGAAGGGAAAAGGGGTGTGCGCTAAAAGTGACCACCAACGGAAGCCTAATGACATCATCCCCGGTGGGCGGGCTCGCAGCTCTTTGAAAATACCGCATACAGTCAACGACAAATTGACTGTAATGGAGGGTCCGGGGGATGAGCAAAAGGGCGGAGCAGGGGTGATTTTCAAACAATCGAACAATCAACCATTCGATCTGCAGCAGTTGTTTTGTTCCATTTTCAAACAAAGAATTTATTGTCCAGTTTATGTAAAGGAGGAAACATCCAGGAAGCTGCACTCCATGAAAAAAATCAGATTTTGTGAGTGATCAAAATTTGTAATGAATAAATTTTTTTATGGAAATCTAATGTTTGATTGATGGATTACAGGCGTAATGCTGTAATCGTACGGGCACAATTTACCGCACCGGTGGGCAAAATAAGCGATCGTTCGATGGGCCAACAATTGTTCCCGTGTTTTTCATCCAGATTATACAGTACGAGGTAAGGGCACTGGAATGAGCCACCGGGCGGCAGGGGGCGCTCTGTCGCAAATTAAAAAAAGATGAGTCACTGCACAGTCAGCGTCCTCTATAGTGAGCTTTTTCCAACTGTCCAATCATTTCGTTTTTGAACATGTTCCCAAAGCTTTTTTTGATGTCTGATACGCGTTCCACCGGGTTGTCGATTATTCTCTGTCGCTTAGGACCTTGGTGATAGCCAAAACTTGTGTGGAAGTTGTGATTCCAGGGTGGCCCATTCCAGGGTATGAGTGACCCATTCCAGAGCCCTTACCTCATAGGCATCTACGGGTAAAAATTACCGGGTAACGATGATCGGCTGCCTCAATGTTCGCGCCGTTTCGTTCGAATAAACCACGCGTAGAAGTAAATTTTGTATTTCAACATGTTACTAGTACCAGGCAAACGCTCTGGGTTGAATCACTACATGGGTTGAATCAGTCGGGTGGCGGAGGGCGCTGCAGGCGGTGTGTGTATTGCTGAATGAGTGTTCTTTACAGTTTACACTCGTGGCGCCCTCCGCCACCTGACTGATTCAACCCATGTAGTGATTCAACCCAGAGCGTTTGCTTGGTACTCAATACCTTTTCTTTTCAGTGACATGCCAAGAACGTCTAGAGGGAAACGTTTCAGACACAACACAGTCACTAACTTCTCCCGCAAACCCAAGCAGCGCTTTATCATAACAATACACTGCTGGAAATCGAAATAGTTAACTTAATAACGAAAATCAGACAAAAATTGCTGCCAGAACCAATACGAACAATCGCGAGTTAATAGTTATTGTTTTAAACAAATTTACCCCGATCACCCGTCCCGTTCTTGTACAAAAAAAACAGAAGCTCAAAAATTAGGAGGCCGATGCTGATTAGGCTTCGCTAAAAAATACGGTCGACCGCGAGCGGTCGGTTGAGCTGCACGCATCATCGGTCCACCGGCTGCCGGGAGGCCGCCGAATGCCCCCGCACCGAGAAATCTTTCTTGCAGTATCTGAGCGGCAGCTTGCATGGGATTGAACTGCGGGACGGGTCTAAAGGGTGGCACTGCAACGTAAAGGAGAAAGGGTTAGCATGTCCATTCAATATAAACATTCAGATGCGGACATGAAGCCAGGTAGGCAGTCAGACAGACAGATAAACAGAGACCTAGACAGGCAGGCAGCCAGATAAACAAACTCTCTAACAGTCACACAGACAGACAGTCAGATTGACAGACAGACACCCAGGCACCCAGCCAGGCAGACAGACAAACAGACAGACAGACACAGTCAGATAGACAGACAGACAGATAGACAGACAGACAGACAGACAGACAGACAGACACCAGCCAGACAGAGACAGACAGACAGTCAAAATCTTCATGGGCCAAATACCTGCGAGAAAAGGAACTCCGGCGTGAATGGGTGAACCATGAAAATTTCCAGGATTAAGACCTATTACTCATTAGAAGAGAAAAATAAAAATACTAATTTGATAATACGATTACGAAATCAATTACAAAAATTAAATAAAAGGTTTTTTGGAGAACACATGCAGCCCTCACCGTACTACGCTAAAATGGTAAAATTTTCTTTTCTAAACGGTCAAAATACTGCATGTACCACGGAATGGAGTGCGAAACTGTGGGTTAAATCCAGAAAACGGCGGCGGAGCCACTCTTCCCGTCAGGGAGGACGGCGGAGCCATTCTTCCCGTCAGGGAGGACGGCGGAGGTTGTCGCCCGAGTAGGCCGTTCATTTGTCCTGCGTCCCAGGCTAAACAAGCTGACAAAAAAACGAGACGACACACGGCATTAGGTGAATAAGGCGTGATAAGGTAAGGCGTGATCTGATAAGATAAAGCAAGAGAGCGTGGGAACGAAAAACTTAATGCGCAATGAGGAAAAAATATCACGTGTGCCTCTCCCTCTAATGTCTGTTCGGCGTTTCTCCCGCAAAAAGGATGGGATTTGACTGGACACATTTCACTTACTTCCTGGCAGGGCCTGGACGGTGCCGCGAAAGTGTTTGTTAATATGGATTGCGTTGGGCTTGATGTTCACATCCGAAGGAGCTGGGCGTTTTTTCGTGCTGGATGCCACGGCTTTTGTCTCGTCCAACGATTCTGTGTCCCCGCCTAGAAACGACCAAAACTTCCTGTTTCTTCGATAACGAAGGCATAAAAACCGAATCGGTAGAAAAAGCTATCAAGAGTCCACCTCTTTACTTAATCAATCGATCAACCAAGCTAACAATCAATTAGGCAATCAATTAGGCAATCAATCAATCAATCAAGCAATCAATCAATCAATCGATCAATCAAGCAATCAATCGACAAACCTAGAGTACTAATATTCACAACTCGCACTAGGGCAGGCCGATTCTCTCAATCCCGTCTCAATCATTATTCAGTGGAGTCTAAACCGACGGTATAAAGTTAAAACTGCAAACTAAACTTATTCCCTCAGAGATGCCGCAATTGTCAATTCAGTTAACAACCGAAGCACAGCAAGTTCTACGTCCAATCACGCAATCGACGCTTGACTCACCAAGTGCACTCTCAGCCACTCCTTTCTGTTCAGCGTCACGTCCACGCAGTCGCGACCGCCGGCTCCGACCTGCACCCTCGTCTTCAGATTCATCACTTGAATTATCACTCGCTGAGGCGGGCATCACAGAGGAGCGAATAGCGGTGGTGCGACCCGTCGTCGCTGGCAGCGAGGAAGAGCCTTGAGTTTCCGCAGCGTTGAGATTGGCAGTGATTTCTTTCACCTGACGAAGCGACACAACAATCAAATCTCCGGCCATCTTTCATTGCTAAAACTTTCTCCACTCACCAGAGATTCATCCTCCGCGAATTCCGAGGTGTCGGGGCAGAGTTCGATGAAATCCGACTCGTCGTCGTCGTCGTCATTGTTGTCATCCGCTTTCAGACGTTCTTCCTTTTCAACCATGATTACCGAATTTTTTTGTCTACCTAGATCGAAATCGCTTACACAATATCAGTTTCACAAAAAGAGCAGCAGAATGCCAATAAGTTTTGAAAAAATTGTTCCCATCCAGCTGTGTGTTTCCTCAGCGTGCCCCCCCCCCTGGATGCAATGGAGGGGTGGGCAGTTGCTCTTGGGCCCCTTCCCCCTGCATGCAATGGAGGGTAGGCAGTTGCTCTTGGGCCCCTTCCCCCTGGATGCAATGGAGGGGTGGGCAGTTGCTCTTGGGCCCCTTCCCCCTGGATGCAATGGAGGGGTGGGCTATTGGGCCCCTTTCCCCTGCACAAGCAGGCAGAAACTCCTGCTTCGATTTTCGCCTTTTCCAGGTTGTTCCCAAGTTTCCGATTCGTCTCTGCGAAAATAATTTCTGTCAAATGAGCTGTTATCATGATCTATATGCAATTAATGTAAAATAAATGGACAAAGCAACTGGAGCCAATGCTGAACCCCTGGAAGTTGCCCATTATTGGCCACACCCTTTTCCCTCACGCTGTTTCAACAAAACAGCTGACGCGTCTTTCTGAATTTTTACGAAGTCCAAAACCTCGCAAAATTTATCGCGGGATCTGTTTAATGTTTAAACCTGGATGGATCGTGAGTTTTGATTGGGAAAATTGTTGTATAGAAAAAATCGGTTAGGAAATTTGAATTTCTAAAGATCCCCACAAGTGTTTAAAAATGACCGATCAAGACCTCCATCCGCTGAATCAGAACCTGCTACGCCTCCTCACGGAGAAAATCTACGAAAAGCGCAAGACCGCTGCGTTGGAGGTAGAACGGTATGCTTGATTAAATGATGGTTTTTTCAATGCGTCTTCCCTACAGAATTGCAGATTTCGTATTCGGCAAATTTAATGGGGAATTTTTTACCATGTTGAAGGATGGAACTGTCGCTTGGTTGGTTGATTGGTTGTCGGATGGCATTGGTTCGGTTGCCTGCGTATGTTATAGCTTGATTGATGTATTGAATAGAAAGGCAGTCACTGCTTGCTGTGGACGAAAGCTCGATTGATTGATGTATTGATTCATTTAATAAATTGTCTGTTTTGCCGTTTGTTCTTTTAGAATGATGAAAGATTACGTGTTAAATGGCAATACGGCCATGATTCAGAAGCTGATCAAGGTGCTGGCTCAAGATCTCACCCTTTCCGACAACAGCAACTACCGCAAAGGAGGCCTTATTGGATTAGCTGCCGCATCCATTGCGCTGGGGAAGCAAATCCGAAGTTATATTCCGCAAATCATCCAGCCGGTTCTATCGTGTGAGTTTAAATAATTCGTCCTAACAGCCTCAGACAGAAACTTTTTCACTTGGTGGTGGATAAATACTCTCGGTTTTTCCGTCCAGGCTTTAACGATTCCGATAGTAGGATACGATATTTCGCCTGCGAGGCACTCTACAATGTCGTTAAAGTGGCCAGAGACGCCGCGATGCCGTACTTCTCGGAAGTATTTGATGTTCTCAGTAAGGTGTGGCAAGATTGTTCGGCATGTTTGTTGTTTGGGATCTCTCAATCTAAAAACCGCTTCGATGGTTCGATTGATTGGTTGAATTGATCGATTAATTGGTTGATTGATATGGTTGATTGATTGATTGGTTGAGTTGATTGATCGGTTGATTGATTGATCGGTTGATTGATTGATTGGTTGATTGAATTGAAACTGCATCTCATATTCTTTTTCTCTGCATGCAGTTATGCGCTGATTCGGATACCAACACCAAAAACGGAGCTGAATTATTGGACCGTCTTGTAAAGGACGTCGTCATTGAGAGTAAATCCTTCAATTTGGAAACTTTTGTCCCACTCCTGCGAGAACGAATCTACGCGCGGAATCCTTTTGTGCGACAGTTTCTCGTATCATGGGTATAACCGAATATTTTGGCTTCACACATACGCCTTCATGCCCCTGATCTTTGTGGATGTGACGTCTCGTAGATCGCCGTACTCGACAGCGTACCGGAAATTGATATCCTCCATTTCCTCCCGGAAATCCTCGACGGACTGTTTGTCATATTGAGTGATCCTCGGCTGGAGATAAGAAAAGCGTACGGATTCAGTTACTTCCTGCATGATTCATCGTGGTACTGTGTCCGGTGGTAAATTTCACCGTCTATTTTATGGCCTTTCAGATGTGAAAGCGTCTTGGGAGAATTTCTCCACGGGATTGTTAACAGGCCTGGAACGGTTGACTATCCTGCAATGGTCAATATCCTGATTACTCATTCCCAATCACCTGGTGCGTCTCGCTGCTCGTTCGTTTCGGATCAGTTCGTAGTTCTTATTTCCTTCTCATTCCAGATGAACTTGTCCAATTTACGGCCGTGTTGTGGATCAAGCAGTTTATCAAACTCGCGGGGCCGAAGATGTTGCCGTTCACGTCTGGCTTGCTGGTCGCCATCCTCCCGTGTCTGTCCCTAGAAAGCGAG
>LRSR01001074.1:0-22170 GCA_001579985.1 Hypsibius dujardini
TGTGCGTATATGACGTGCCTACGTCGTGTGTGTGTAAGGTTCTCCGCGCGGTTGGGCAAAAAGAACCACACCGCGTACCCCGCAGCAGTCTTTGCAAAAACGGAGAACTCGCAACGCGCGCAACTGCCAGTCAATTATTCATTGTTAGAAACGCCACTTTGCGATTACGTATCGTCTGCTCACACAGCTTACAACTCTCGCACACAGTCACACACACGCAAGCCGGCAAGCAGCAAAATTGCGACAACACTCAAGGATTTCCAGTTTCGAGGAGCTCGCCCTCTGATACCGTGGAGTGTAGTGTGTGTAGTAGTAGGCGGTTGACTAAGCAGCGGCAGCGGCGTCGGCGTCTACGGGCACATTACTGTACCAGTACTACGACTACGACTACGACTACGGTAAATACAGCAGAGACTCTCTCAATTTTGACTGCAAGGGCGTGGCTACCGCCAACGATTTTTGCGTGTGAAAGAAAGACCCGTGCAGAGAGAGAAAGAGAGAGAGGACCGACCGTCGATTCGTGAAGCTCGATGAGCTATGACTGCCCCGTAGCTGTGCAAGAACAGACAGACAGACAGACAAACGGACAGACAGACACATATGCATAAACAGGCACCCTCCTCCCCCCTCATCCCTTAAGTCGCACCGGAAATGCGCTCCCTCTGCCGTTTCAGGGGGAAAGTTCCGGTCGTAGCTGCAGTACTTTACATTGAATCAGGTAGTTGTAGGGCGCAGCCAATAACTGTGTTCCGGGAGGGGGGGGGCTGACTTTAAATTGGGACAACGAAACTGGGTGCAAGAAAACACATACAAATTCCCAAGACAAATCATCAGAAATAACACACGGGACCCAAACTTTGTCTGTTCCGCCGAGGGTCTCCCCGTCTCTCTACCCCCCCCCGCCTCAACTCAGTCGTGGCGTCCGTCCGGTGTCCGGAAATCACAATGGAGTGCCACTGTCTGTTTATCTACGCGTCTGGAGCTCTCCTCCGGAAACAGGCAAAAATTATCTCGAGCTCGCTCTCTGTCTGTCTGTCTCTCTCTCTGTCTCTCCAGTTTTTCGCGATCCGGTCGCCGTGACTAAATTTGTTAATGACTTCAGTCGTTTGCGGCATTGCGGACTGAAAATGAATTACTCGTGTGGGCGTGTACATACTATAATCCGAGTACTGTACTCTTGCTGACTGTGTTGTGATGGCTGGAGGGTTAAAAAAACATCTGTCTTGACTTGGCTTGGGTTGCAGGGACCCCACGAACCACAGTGTCTGTCTGGTCCGTCTAAATGTCTATTTGTCTGCCTGTGGGTCGCTTTCTGTCGGTGACGTGACGGTGACGCGTTGACGGCAATGGCGGTTGCACCGCTAATGAGAGCAGAATTCCAAAGATAGACCTGACCCTCTCTCTGTCTGTCTGTCTGTCTGTCTGTCTCTCTCTCATTCTATCTCAAGCATTGAGCAGGATATATATTAAAACGTGATGAGTCAGTCAACACGCAAAAATTATTACGAAATGAATTTTCCATGCAATGACAGACATACATTTTTGACGTCGTCGTCGTCGTCGTCGCCGGAGATATCGGATATATTAATAATACTGTAAAAATGTTAGTTTTTCCGGTGCGTCGTTGTGACCCGGAAACCCTCGCGCACGGATTGATTGACGGGGATTTGATGTGTCGTCTTTTTAACCGAAAGAGTCGAGAGATATGTCGCGGGGTTCATTCGGCTATTCAACGGACAATGCAATTACATTACATTGGCATTTGACGGCCGGCAAGGTTATGTCGACGAACACAAGGGGGTAAACAAGAAGTCGTTAAGTTTACAATTATTATTACTTATTCACTTGTACAAGTATTGAGCCACGCGTGACTGCCTCCCGATTTTAATGCTTCTGAAATGGCAATTAAAATCGGTAGCCCGGCCCCGTCACCGTCGTCGGTGACGACGTGCGAGTCACCGTCTTGGTCGCACCACCCAGGGACGACGGTCGTCCGAGTTCGAGGAGAGTTTGAACAAGACGAGTCAAAGTGATTACGATTAGCACGGGGGCTCTACGAGGAGGAGGAGGAGGAGGAGGAGGGCAAGGGTAGTAGGCACTTGATGAGGCCTTGTTGACTTTAGCTTCCGCGTTCAAATTTGCCCACACCACGTATAGACATTGTGTATATATTCGTACAAGCCTATTGTTAACGCACAGTCGTTATCCCATATTCCAGAGTCACAGACCAGGTCGACCAGGTGCGATTGTGTTGTGCGCGCGCTCAATCAACATAATCCCTTGAATGTATAGGGAAACCGTTTGCGATTACGCCTTCTTATGATCAATAGCAAACAGGCTCGACAATCCCGCTCGAGACCCTGGAGGCTGGAGGAGACGAGGGGGTTGTTGGGTAAATCCTGGATCTCTCGTCCGACGGATATTGGATAATCGCTTTGCGTCAATTACGTAATGTTTACTCACTACTCAGCCCTTGTGACTGTCTGTTACGGATCCCTTGTCACGGGACCATTTTCTAACGATTTTCCGCATTTTTTTCTGTAGGCAAAAGTTAGGTGTTAATATTGAGAATAACTAAATAATTTAAGGCCTGTTTAGTTACATCTGTTCTTGTAACGGAATCTGATTTGCATTGAATATACAAGGTTGCATATGCAAGTAGACCGTTGCCTGATGTGAGGGTTGCCCGATCCGATTTCGCGGGTTTCGCGAAATGTCGCGGGTTTTCTGGCTCACAAATGACCGGCATGGCTGTATTGCTACGAGTGTGCGACCCCGATCCCGCATGTCGGTCCGCCTCCAGAAATGACTATGTCTGTCAACAAGTCAAGCCGTCATATGGGGCAGTCATAATTGCCGGCAGAACTCGATGCCCGCACTTGGGGTTCCTCCGTGTAAAGGCCGAACCCTTTCGCGTAAAGACTGAACCCTTTCGCGTAAAGACTGAACCCTTTCGCGTAAAGGCAGAACCCTTTCACGTAAGGGCAGAACCCTTTCGCGTAAAAACCGAACCCTTTCGCGTAAAGGCAGAACCCTTTCGCGTAAGGACTGAACCCTTTCGCGATGGCGATTTTGCTAGACAAGTATGCGCGCGTGCCGGAGTGTGCAGTAGCAAGTACTGGATTGCTTACCACGTAACAAAATCGATACTCTGTAGTGTCCGCATAGCCGTGGGAGAAAACATGAGACAATGCCTGTTCGAAGGGATTTTGTATAGGGGAAAACGTGTCCCACTGATATAACAAAAACAGCCCATTTTGCCGGCAAGTCATGAGTATACGTCACGCATTGTTTCGCAGCGTTTTCAACTTCCATTAGCTTTTTGGCCTTTTCAATGTAACTTTAAGTGCATTTCGTTATCCTTCTATTTGTGTGTCGCTTTTGTCTCCTAGCATTAGCCGCGGTTGTTTTGTACGACGGCTCAGCATGTGTGCTCCCGTCACACTGACCGACAAATCGACCGTCCGTCCGTCTCAAGTAACGTGTGGACGCGCAATCCGGCGTCAAAATTGCTCGATAATCCGATATTGCACTTTTCACACTTCATCACCGCGGCAACAACAGCCAATGAACTCTTCCGACCCTGATTTCATTTCTACTCTAGACCTCAAATGTACGAGTCTACGTGTTCATATTGCAAACACTCACATATAACTGCATATTAACTAACCATTAACACATTATCATATAACGAATATCTTACTAACATAAATGCTAACGCATATTATAAAAAATGCAATAAATTGAATAATTAAAATTAATCCAAAGGACGGATAGCAAAATCACATCTAAAATCCATTCAAGGCACAGAGAGAACAAAATACAACAGAACAGACAATCCATTTGAGAATTTTTTCTGAACTGAAATTGTATTTAAAATTAATTTACGTGCAAACAGAAAAAAAGGCAGACCGACAATCCATCTTATAAGTAGTTCGTTAGTCCATCTTATAATCTAAAGGACAGGCAGATACGTACTGACGCAGGCACAGACAAGCAGACAAGCAGAAATCCAGACATCCAGACATGGCGAAGTGCGACCTGTAATTTTTCCGCCTTTTCTAATGTTTGCAGCGTTCTGATGTCTAATGTAATAACGCCTGTCTGAACGCAGAGGGAGGAACATGAGTTTTCCGTAAATTTAACAAAGGTGCTGTCACACACAAAATGAGAACAAACAACTGCAGAAAATATGTCCCTCAAAGTGGTCCATTCATCCACCTGCCAAAACTGCAATAAAGTGTGTCAGTTGCTGCCAAAAAAATTGCCGCAATTGCAGTCACAAATTAAAAGCAGATACTCAACAGAGTGTTTGACCATTCACCGCCACCACAACTGGACCAGAAGCAGACCGCGCGCACACGCGCTGTTGCAGTATAATGAGACTACAAATCTGTCTCGACTTGACGCCTGTCAAAATGGCCGCAAACTACACTCTAAGGTCGTAAAACAACTTTTTAATTCCATCATGCTCAGCGCGAACAAAACAAACGTCATGGACAATAGCCGCTCTCGTCTCCCGTCAAGCTACAATAATTTTCTAGAGCACTGATGGGCATTCCGCTACAGAGAGAGAGAGACAGAGAGACAGAGAGACAGACAGAGAGACAGAGAGAGACTTTTATAAACACACAAAAAGTGACCGTCCTTCCGCATAAGCGGCCTTGCTTCAGTTCAGACAGACGCCGAGTTGCACGGGGTTTTTTGCGCTGTGCGATTCATGCGAACCACGAGAATACAGTAGGAGTAGAATAGTTTGTTAGTTTTGCCCTTTTTTAGTTTTTTAAACAAAACAAAAAATCGCAAGTTATTGCTACTAAAAATAAAGTGTGAAAACGGAAAATTTGTATAAATATAATTCTGTTCTAGTCGCCAAAATGTGCTATTGGTTCCCCCAATTGACTGAGCAAGAAAATAGTTAACTAATTTTAGTTTTGCCATCTCTAGCGCCGCCTGCAGTGCGCAGCTAGAAGATTTCGCAGCTAATCAACATTCCGACCAGCACTTTCCGCTGTGCGTTTAAAACCTGGTCTGGTCATCGACCACTCGAGATTTGTGCTCTCATTGTTGCACACAACACAGGAAGCGAGGTGTATTCGTTGCACTGGTCAAATCGAACACAGGAAGTAGTTCCAGTGAAAGGGCGCACGCTGAGTGGCCAACCGCCGCAGGAGAAAACGACACAAGCAGGAGGCAATTCTTATTGCAGGAAGTAACCTACTCTTTTGGCGCTGGCCAAAATTATAGGCAAATACCATCTGTGGGTCAATTAGGCGACCGGAAGAAAGGGGGCGACTGACCGCGCGCGTCGCGTGTGGAACGTAAAATGAACCCTTCATCTCGCTCACGTGTGCGTGAAAGACATGAGTGGGAGTGGAACAAATAGCCGCCAATCCAGGATTAGGGACTTTCCGAAGTTCTGAGTATCGCTCCTGTAAACCGGTCAAAATATTCAGTGCTGTGCCACCCAGCAAAAGGGGGGCAGCTACATGAAGGTAGGGTTTTTGGGGAACGCCAACGCAAAAAGCGCTCGTTTTTGCGCTTGTGTTCGCATTTTTAGAACGCGTTAAGAACGCACGGAACAGAACGCGAAAGCAAATGCGAAAAACCGGACGTCCTTACTTAAATAAGTCATATGGAAACAGCGTTTTTGAACTGTGTTCTCATTAAAAAAACGCAAACGCTCGGCAAACGCGAACCATCTCAGCTCCGAACCATTCAAATGAAACAGTGATACATTACGTTACACGGCAGTTGCTGATACCTTAAATGAAGGTAAGGTAATGCAGGGAGTGCCTTTTTCGATGATATACAGAGTCAGCAAACTAAGATGATATCGGGGAACCATTCGAAATGACGAAAGTATGAGACCGAATCGAACGGCATCCGAAGAACCGGGGCGGAATTTTTGCATGACAAATGAGCTTGAGTCTCAACGGAAAGACAGATGAGAATACTTCGGCTAGTTATGGAGCGTACTGTAAAACGGAAAAAACTGGAGAACTGGAAGTGAAAAAAATTATGGACCGGAAGGGATTGCCATAGAAGTGTGGAAGAAGTTACTAGGTCGGCAAAATGGAGCAGGATGGCCCCTTGAAGGGTTGGAGAAGTTGAAGTTAACGATTACGCAGGAACACTGAGACGAAGAAGTAACCAAGGGAGAGACGGAAAACAGGACGCAACGGTGGATGACCAGAACGTTGGGTGGATGAACGGATGGACGGACGGACGGATGGATGGATGGACGCGCGGACGGATGGACGGGCGGACGAATTGATGGACGGACGGACAGACGGATGGATGGATGGATGGACGGATGGATGGATGGAATTTCCGCGTAGTCCGGTTTGTAAGCGAAAGTACCGTCAGAGATGTTAATAAAAGAAACGAGTGGTCTAATTGGGTTTGAATGGTGGAGCTCCTTGAGGATCACTGAAGGTCGAGTATAACTGACGATGTGTTGGGATTTTAGGGAACCAAGACTTTACCAACCGAAGCAGCTTCCTTTAACGTTGTTGTCTTTACACTTAAAACGGAATTTCTCCAAAACAATGAAACAGGTCATTAACATCGGAAAGCGCGTTAGTCGTAATTGTAAGATTCTCTGTGATAGCACGG
The DNA here is from genome assembly GCA_001579985.1 of Hypsibius dujardini. NCBI lineage: Eukaryota > Metazoa > Tardigrada > Eutardigrada > Parachela > Hypsibiidae > Hypsibius > Hypsibius dujardini. The sequence goes on from LRSR01001074.1 coordinate 6,619, forward strand.
GAGCGGTTGATCATATTCCGCAACCTGGTTACTCTCGGGGGAAGATGACTGCAATTCACGGAAGAACGCCGTCCTCATGCCGCCGGCTTCTTCGCAATCTCCTTAGCTTTCTTTGCACTCTCGAGGAACCGCTGGAATGATGTTTCCTCCATGCCGCTTTCTTCCGCTGCAAATAGACAAAAAAAGTCTAGTCTGTGCTTCACGCGTGCAGCCAGACAATCTCCTGCCAGACAGATTGCAAAGCTCACCATCAAAATTCCGCTGCTCATGCTTTGCATTCGAGTCGCCTTGTGGACCAATCGACACAGACGTGTCCATTGCTCTCGACTTGTCATCTGCGGAAATAAGTCCATAAAAATGTAACAAAACCAAATGGTGAAACCCACTGTCTCTGAATCCTGCGTACCCCTAGAACTGCTTGGGCCGGTTGAAATCTCCAAGACTTCCCGCTTGAGCTTCTCGAAGCGATCCTCTGATTTCAGTTTTCGACTCTCTCGCTAGAGAAGAAATAATGGGAGTTTATTTCTGGTCGTTTAAGCCGTAACAAATTAGTAGCCCAGAACGCTACAGCTGTGCAACTTCGTGTTGCGAGCTACAGGGGAAGTTTGTTCGGTCTACCTCACCTGGTCTGCCTTCATCTTCTCCATTTCTGGTTTGTACTCCCTGTAACGAAAAAGAGACCCTTAATCCCACTGAACTCATTGTTTTCCAAATCAGTGAATTTTGTTTTGACAATATTACGGACGTATTGAATTCCAACGTGGCAGCCTCCACGGCCTCCACGAACTTCGGGAATCCTTGACAAGTCAACGCTGACACCGGAACAGTCTGGTGGAATACAAAACAAATAGAGATAAAAATCTCCCACGAGATAATAGGACGAAATCAGAAAACGAAACAGACACAGACCAACAATGTAAGACAGAGAGACAACGAGACAGACAGACAAACCGACAGACTGACCGACAGGCAGACAGACCGACAGGCAGAACAGGCAGGCAGGCAGGCAGACAGACTGACCGACAGGCAGGCAGGCAGGCAGGCAGGCAGGCAGGCAGGCAGGCAGGCAGGCAGGCAGGCAGGCAGGCAGGCAGGCAGGCAGAGAGACAGACAGCTAGAGAAGTGTGACAAAATTACCCGAATAGCACCATAAAACTCGTCCAATATCAAACCGAGGGAGCGCGAGAGATTCGCCGCGTATGACTCTTCCTTTTCCACGGCGACATCAAAGGCCTCAAAGTCGGAGATCCACTTCATGACGAGGGTTGGATCCACCATGTCGATCTTATTCAGCGCAATGATAAACGGCAGTTTGCTCTTGTACAGGATACTGCAGGCGTATAGCATGTTGGACATGAAGGTGATTGGGCTGGTGCTGGTCGAGACGTCCATCACGTAAACGATAACCGTTGGAAAAGAGTCCGCCTACACAGAAAAAGGGTGAAATAGCCGAAAAAAAATGACCTGATTAGATGCCGCAGAACGAAGCGAGAGAACCTCATTTACCAATGCCTCTGTGATGATACTGCCCGACGCGGACCACGTGAAGACTTCAATCTGTCCGGGCGTGTCGAAGATCATGTGCTTCACCTCAAACTTTCGCTTCTCCAGCAGATCCAGCACACCGGAGAATTTGGTCGTGAACAGGTTCAAGGATGTCATAATGCCGCCGTTAGGCCCTAGTCCGAACCTAAACAACCGAACAACAGGATATTCCAGATTAAATCGCACGGGCCTGTTTGTACGACGAGAACAAACAACCGCATACAGATAACAAGACAAACAAACAAACAGACAGACAGACAAACAGACAGACAAACAGACAGACAAACAGACAGACAGACAGACAGACAGACAGACAGACAGACAGACAGACAGACAAATGAACTGGCAGACACCCTAACAAACAACCAATAAACTAAGCATCAATCCAGCAATCAACCACACCAACATAGGTGGGCAAAAATCGGAAACATAAACCCTCCCGCGTTCGTATAGGCGCATACCTCATACTCGGAATGCATCAAACTGGATGAAATTCAATCTCTGGCAGAACGGTTGGGCCCCCAAATTTGCCTCCATTTTCGTGAAGTTTCAAAAAACCACCACAGAAAAAGGAAACCCACAAATGCGCCACTTCTCACTAATAGATGAATCAATCAAGTGAACCTAATCATGGAAGTCGTGCATATCAAACCGGAAAAGCCACTCAATCAATCGATCGACTACAGCAACCACGAATTACTGAAGTAGTATGAGGCGGGACTTGCTTTCCACGAACAAAGGCTATACCCAATACGAAAAGTTTAGCCCAACTTACTTCTTCATGACCGCTTTGTACTTCACGGTATCGCGAATATCTGCAAGAACAAGAGACTCATCAGCAATAATTAATAACGCGCTGTCAAGAAGCGTGAGGAAAAAAATCTCTTTTCTCTCACCGATATTCACCGGATATGGCACTTGCCGCACAGCGGGATCCAAATTCACGATATAGGGAGCCGCCCCGTTGGCAGTGAGATATTTGGACAAATTCTGCCATGATAGACACAAAATTATTGCGAAAATTGGGCAAAAAACGTCATTCCCGGGGGAGAAAAAATTTCAATTTCACCTCAACGAATGTCGTTTTTCCCGACCCCGCCATCCCCAAGACAATCAGGCATGTGGACGTCGGGGCATTCTTTCGCGATGAATCATCCGATGGAACCAGCGGAATGTCCGGCCGGTCGGCTACGTGACACTTCTCGTCGATTGTTCCCGCGAGTTCGTCGATCATGTCCATTTTTTCCACGTTTTCCATTTTTTTTAGCTACAGAGAGCGGAGATCGCTGAGGTAGGACCGGCACAGTTTCCACAGCACAAATTTCGTCCCTTGAAAATATTTCGCAGTTTCAAGATCAAAACATTTCAATCACAAAAAAATAATGTGATTATAAAAGGAAGACGCCAATTCGCCGGATGAAAAACCACAACAAATAAAAGCACAATGTGTGCGCATTGCACAATGTGTGCGCATTGCACCTCGAGTTCGCATGCATCGAGCGCTGTGCACAACATGCAGCTGCATTTTCTCACAGTTAGCGAGGTCGCGCTAGGTAGGATCGCTCACACCCAAAACATTTTCGAACCTATCACAAATTCGAATGCTCGACTTACTGAAAATATGAAAATAAACGAAAATGCGGTTAGCATTTCAAAAAAATAATAATGATCCTCCCTCCTTCGGCGTGCAATGCGCAGTGTGCATTAGCCAAGTGTGCATTAATTAGAGTACCGGAAATTTAGTTTCGTGGATCAAATTTGCAATTAAGACCGGAAATACATTCGAGTGGAAAGTGCGAATAAAATAAATCTACAAAAAATCCTAGGCTTTTAAACTAGAATGGCACAACCCGCAAAAATGACGCCGTACGTAACAAAAAAATTGTAGAATCACATCAGTACTGAAAGGCCCCGGAAACGGAAGCAACAGCGGTGAAATCTCATGCAAAGTCCAATTAACACCGGATGTGAAACTGCGAAAAAACTCTCTAAAGATCCAGCAGATGGAATGGTGAAATCGGCTTTAGAGCAACGGAAAGTCCACGGCGTCATCACTGGCAGTCGTTCTGAACATGTGGTTACCCGGCATCAGTTTCAGTCGATCGCGACGGTTCTTGTGTTCGCTCATCTATAATGAAATAAAAACAAGAATTAATGGTTTTTGCTAGGACAAACATCTTCTGAAAATGTACTTGAATCAATGACACCGAATCAGGATAGGCACACAGACAGACAGACAGACAGACAAACAGACAGACAGACAGAAGACAGACAGACAGACAGACAGACAGACAAACAAAGACAGACAGACAGACAGACAAACAGACAACAGACACAACAACAGACAGACAGCAGACAGGCAGGTAGGCAAATAAAGAGGCAGACTGACTAACCAACTGACACAGGTATTCATAGACAGCGAAGCAGGCAAACAGACCGACAGACAGGCAGGCAGAGAGACAGACAGGCATGCAGACAGGCACACGAGCAGACACCCAAACAAACCGAAAAAACAACTGACCTGACGCTGTAATTCAGCAAGTTGTTCAGAGAGCTTGCCGACAAGAGTCTGCGTGGCCAGAAGCTCCTTTTGTATCGCGCGCATTTCCACTTTGTCCGACAGGGTCTCAGTGTTGGACAGTGACATCGCCCGCAGTCGTGGAAACCAGTCGAGTTTCTCATTCTGTGAAACACAAACACCTTCATTTCAGAAACGGCAAAAGGGACTAATTTCATTTTTGCTTGATGTCATGGCCTCACCTTGATTTGCTCCGCAACATAGCTTTCAGGCCCGGTAAATTCCGTTGGGTCCTTCACCTGGAGCATGATCATAAAGTACAAGTACGACCACAAATTGTGCTCCCGCATGTAGTGATAGTCGAAGGAAGTGGCCTTATTGTCGAAAGCTGACCGCTCCAAACCTACAGGCAGGAAGACCGTGAAAGACCTCGATCAAGACTTTTACGTTGTTCAGTCGCCGAATGTTTACCGCAAATGAAACAAGTGTTGCGGAGAACGTCATCCTTATGCTGCTTCTCTGTACGGAGATCGGCAAACGTGTCGATGATCACTCCGAAGATGAGGTTGAGTGTGATGATGATGACGATGAAGAAGAAGAGGAGATCGTACAAGACTCGAGCGAAAAAGTATTCATCCTGAGGGAAAATCAACATGTTAAAATTTAAATTTTCCCCTCATCTCAGATGGCGAATACACTGGAAACCCACGTTGAAACTTGGCTTCCGAAGGACGTCGCCGATACCGCCACCACTTCGCAGACCGTACACCAAAGTGGTCACCATGCAAGTCAGCATGCTGGTACATGCCAGCTCTTCGTCCTCGTCGTAAAAGTCGTTTCCGGTTGCCTCACAAGGCACACCCAAGGCTGTGGCTTCGCATGTGGCAAGAGCTACAAATAACTCGTCATTTCAGATAGTGCAACATGGACCATTCATATACACTTCCACCATTGTAGTGAGAGAAACCAGATGGACAGACAGGCAGACAAGCAGAAAGGCGGATATACAAAGAAAATAAATAAAGAAACATATACGGCAGACAGAGACAGGTAGATAGGCACACACATGCAGGCAAGCAGGCAGGCAGTCAGACAGACAGCAACCAGTCAGCCCGCCAGCCAGCGAGGCAGACATGCAGGCAAGCAAACATGCAGGCAGGCAGACAAACAGACAGACTGGTAGACAGACAGGCAGACAGGCAGACAGACAGACAGACAGACAGACAGACAGACAGACACGTGTTGTCACGACAAACGGAGAGGTTCGTTACTTACTGTTATTTTTCTTGTGACCCACTTCGAGGACAAAGTCATCGGCGAAGAGGACGTAACCGGCCATTGAGAACATGTAGACAAGTATGACCGCAAGGACTAAAAGAGAGTTCCGGTAAAATTGAGGACCGTCTGAAGCACACTCTTCGGCATCGCTTACCGGCAGTCAAAAGAATTGAGCGTCCATTTTTCGTGACGGACTTGATCACATTGTAGAGTGTTTCCTCCCGATACACGATGTCAAAAAGCTGAAAGTATGGCGCAAAGTTGGGAAGAAATTTTAGACGCTGTTCAAAAATCTAGCGACACTTACTAGGAAACCGTAGAAAAATTCGTGGACAAACAGTCCAGCCAGGCACGTGAGAACCAGCGACAAGTCATAGAAAAACCGCGGTGTCCTCAGCATATCTCTCAGGGAATTCTTCATGGTGCCCATATTACCGGCATAACTGACGGACGATATGATGTTCAAGCCCAACTAAAGGTAAAATCGAAAAACGATACATTTTGGGTTCTTTTCTATCGCTATAACTCTGAACTCACATTCAACCATCCCAGCAAGCGAACGGTGGTTTCCGGGCCGACCAGGTAGACCGACCGAGTCAGTGAACACACCAAAAAGCCCAGCAGGAACTTTCTATTTCCGGGACGCATCACGGTGAATATTGCCGTAATAAGCAGGGCAAGCCAGAGGAAGTTAGAAAACAAGAGCGAAAGTGCTGTGGAAACACCCAGAAGGGATAAGAAAGGTGCTGAAAAATGAATTCGAGAGAAATCTATGCAATTGTTACCGGGAGCTGAATCAGGGAAGGGATAATATAGAGCAACAATGATATTGAGAAGCCAAGCCACGTCCGAACTGAGGGACTGCCACAGGGTCATTCGCTGACTGATCCAGTACACGAACTTTGTCTCTGGAAGAGATGGTGTAGACAATCAGGCACCGAAACGAAGTTTAAAAAAAATAGGCAGGCAGGCAGACAGGTCGTAGCCAGACAGGTCGTAGCCAGCCAGACAGACAGACAGACAGACAGACAGACAGACAGACAGACAGACAGACAGGCAAACAGACAGGCAGATAGACAGATAGAAAAGACAGACAAGCAACTAAGTAATCAAACAAACGGACAAACTTTGTGGCGGACAAGAAGGCACACAGACAGTTAGTAATGACAGACTATCGCTCAGCTGAGCTTACCCCTGAGAAGCTTTTGCCACTTCATCTCCTTAAACAAAACGTCGGTATGTCCGCAGAAGTCTGGGACTTTACTGCCCTGCTCATCGAGTTCCGTTTCGAGAAAGATGCGCCGTTTCGTCTCCGGTGTAAGGTAGGCACACACGGGAGGAACAGGAAACACAATCCTTTCCATTGTCCAGTCGTGACGCACAATCTGCAAAGAATTCACAAATTCTGAGATATCGCCGCATTTACTCTGACTCCACATACCTCAATTGTTTCAGTCTGCGCGTAGTAATGAGACAACGCTTCGTTCCGCAAGCCAGTCTGCCCGGATCCTGGTTTGAGAAGCTCCTCGAGCTCCGGATTATAAGGGGCAAGTTGATGTGCCAGAATGAACATGGCGTGGCCGACTTCTCGCGGGGTAAGAGGTGCTCGGTCGTTATCTTCGGCTGCTCCTATGGCCTCCGAAGACTTTGTCTCATTCGCATGGTAGTGCTGAATAATTTTGTCAACCAAAGTGTCCACAGGCATGTTGTGCAGCAGCCGTTCAGCGTTCTCACTATCTTGTCGAGATTCGATAATGGCCAACAGCAATTTAACAGCGTTCGACTGCAAAACATACCGAATATAAGCAACTAGCTGAGGCGATCCCTTGGAGTCTTGTCTGTGTGTCTGTGTGTCTGTGTGTCTGTCTGTGTGTCTGTGTGTCTGTCTGTCTGTCTGTCTGTGTGTCTGTGTGTCTGTGTGTCTGTCTGTGTGTCTGTGTGTCTGTGTGTCTGTGTGTCTGTGTGTGTGTCTGTCTGTGTGTCTGTGTGTCTGTGTGTCTGTGTGTCTGTCTGTTTGTCTGTCTGTCAGTCTGTCTGTCTGTCTGTCTGTCTGTCTGTCTGTCTGTCTGTCTCAGTATGTCTGTCTCTCTGCCTGTTTTCTCGCACTACCTTGAGCCCAAGCACCAAGTCCTCGGCTTTATCCTGCAATGGCTTGATGTCTAGCAGCGTTAGGGCAATGATGATGTCCAAGCCCTCGGCTTCGTTGGACGCTATTGCGTTCTGGTTCTCGTGACACGGTCCCTGACAAAACTCGGTGAGTGTGACGATAGTCTGGTCGATCAATCCGACGTTCGTTGCGTTGACGTAATGGCCGAGTAAGCCGAGACTGCCGGAGGTGCTGCCGCAGATGCAGTCCAGGAAGGATAGTGTTTGAAGGATGAGATTCACATTTGATTTTGAGCCTTGATTACGGAGATAATTCTACAGATAGAAGAAAATCAATCATGTTTTGTAAGGGACTTCCTGTAATTGTATTTGAATGGCGATCAAAAATACAAACCTGCATTTCACTGTTGTGATTCTCACACAGCAGTTGCAGGAACCGCAGAACAACGGTCATGATGGCCACCTCCCGCGGAAGTGGTTCCTCCTTCGCCTCCCAATCATCCTCGTCCACGTCAATCGGCAACTCCATGTCTGACGGTTGTCTAACCGATCGCGGACTGGGCGGAGATTTTTCGGCCCCCACGAGAGACGGTCTCCGCGAGGCCGATTTCGGAGAGAACAGACTTGGACGAACTGAAGGGCGTCTCGTGGGTTCGGCCTTAGCGTCGGGGCTGCGCTGTATCGAAACTACAAAAAACACTACGTTAACCGAATATTCAACATAGTGGCTTCATCACGGTGGCCTTACCGTCGGCTGAAACGTCGAGTTCACCACTGTCTGGCATGATGACCCGCAGTGTTGAGCGCAGTTTTGTTTGAGCGGTGGAAATTATTTCACTAAATACCAAGAGTGAATTTTCCGATCCTTCTGCTCCGACGAGTCGACTAAATATCGCTTTCTGCAGAAAGGTAGAGTGGTTTGGGTTTCAGAACTCGACAAGCAGACAATAAACTGGAGGCAAACAGGACAGACAAATTGTCATATAGGCAAGACAGACAGACAGACAGAGAGTCAGAGAGTCAGAGAGTTAAACAGACAGACAGACAGACAGACAGACAGACAGACAGACAGACAGACAGACAGACAGAAACACACGAGGTAAGACATGCACAACAATATCGGCATAATCAGACAGGAAGCAGCTGACCTGAACAACACTGTTTCCGCCGTCGAGTAAAGCGATGCCGAGCTCGATGCTTGCTTTAAAGACAGCATCACTGCCCTTCTTCATAATCAAATCCACCACCAGATCAGAGGCACCTTTCTCATTGAGATGAGTTTGGATGATCTCCACAGCGTCATCCCTTCTGGCATGGACTGAACGAATTTTACTGCGCTTGGTGAAATAGCGACGAAGCAAATCCTTGCGCAGGGCCAAATTCTGTATGACAAACGAAGTCTGGCAATTAACGAAAGGTCCAGTTGTGGATGACAAATTTTGACACCGCAAAATCGCAGTGAGGATCAATCGAAGTTTCTTTACCCGCCTTATTGTATAACCGTACAGATGGTTTACCTCTTTCGTATATTCCGAATCGACACTCATTTTCACACCGCTAATCATCGCAGTCAGGGTGCCCAATATCTTTAGACACAGAGCCTCTTGCGAGACCCATACATCCTTCGCGTGACGGACCAGTCTATAAAGTGCAGTAAAATAGTGTTAATGAGCCGAACCAACAGTACAACACTAGTACACGAAACGAAAGGCACTGCAAAAATAGTTAACTGTTCGAAACCATAAAACAACTGGTGGCTCAGGAAAAAAAAACAAAAAACAAAAAACAGTACACAAATGAAGAGTCAAATAGGTAACCAGACAGGGAGACAATAGGAGATGCACAAATACACGCGACAAAAACCCAAACTGATAGGCACGCAGGCCGACTGACAGACAGTCAGCCGGGCAGTCACTCAATCAAACAGACAGGTAAAAAGGCAGAAAGACAAAAAGGCAGAAAGAAAGATGAACAGGCAGACAGACAGATAAACATATAGATATATATAAGCGGACAGATAAACAGACAGACAGACAGACAGACAGACAGACAGACAGACAGGCAGACAGGCAGATAGGCAAAAAGACAGACAAACAACTGCACCCATTTTTAGATGAGTAATAAAAAACTCGATTCTCAATTCAAAAATAAAACCATACTTCCGAATAAATTCGCCGTTGTCAAAAGCGGCACGAGCTTGAGACTGCATGCCGGAAATCTCTTCTGGTTCCCGCATCACGTCTACCAAGAGAGATTGCTCAGCCACAGCCAACGGTTGCCCGTACGTGTCCATCTCGCTCACGATGTCCTGAAAAACAGACGTTGGCCTCTGCATCAAACACAATGCCCGATAAGAATTGGGATTAGCACACTACAAAACCGCAAACCTTTTCAAGTACTTACAGTAAGACCGTCGAGAATATCCTGATCGTCGCGACTCAGATTGCCTTGAAGTCCGTTGGCCGATACGGTTCCCGTCCCTGGCTCATGGACTGATAAGCCTTCACGAACTCTACGTAGGTTGTTTTTTAGGTTTTCCAATTTGGAGGCATTTCTCACTCGCTCCAGCGAGCGATCCAAAAGTCCAGACAACTCAATCGGTAAACCGGTCCCACGAGCTTTGACTACTCAATAGAGAGATCAATTACAGAGAGACCGAATATAACTAAACGAATGGCATGCTACATACGGCAATCTCTCAGTCTCTCCATGCAGTCAGCTATAGAAGCTTGGTAGCCAGTCTTATTTTGTTTGACCCATTTTTCTTCCACCAATCTGAGAAGGCCGCGCATAATGCGCGAGCAAATATTGAATCGTTCCTGAAAAACAAATGTTATTCGTGATAACACAAATTAAAATTCAGCGAACACATCGAAGACGTAAGAGTACAAGAAAGAGAGGCAGACAGGCAGACAAACACATAGGTAGACAGACAAACATATATCCAAACAAAAAGACAAACAGACATACAGACATATATACATGCATTCAGACAGAAGATAGATATACCAGACAAACATAAAGATAGATATACAGACAGGAAGACAGAAAGACAGAAAGACAGACAGACAGACAGACAGACAGACAGACAGACAGACAAACAGACATTCAGACATTCAGACAGATACATAAACATATAGAAAGACAAACAAACAGACAGACAGACAGACAGACAGACAGACAGACAGGTTAGCAGGCAGGTAGGCAGGCAGGCAGACGGACAGACTGAGGCAAAATCAAACGCTATCACACAATAAATAGACCAATAAGCTATATAGACAAAAACTGAACGAGTTTGTAATTATTCGTTGATACGTACTAGGTCGTGAATTTTCGGACGAGATCCAGTTTCCAGAAAGACAGACCGGAAGAAGTCCGACAATAGCTTAACCACACTGGTCGCCACGTAATGGTGAACTGAGTTCGGATCATCTTCGTCACATTCCGTGTCGACAGCCTAAAAAAGCTTGACCTCAAGCCCATCCACAAGCAAGAGCGTGGTACACCTCATACCTTTTCAATATCATCCGCAAAATTCGCAAAGAGGTTCCAGATGACTGCGGCGCTGGAATAAACCTCCTTCACCTCCATTTCCGTCTCCACAAAGCAGTTGGTCAGGAAATCCACATAGACGCTCTTGACCAATGTGAGGCATTGCTTATGCTACCAACGAACAACATCAGCTAGGTATTCCCAATCGTCAAGACACAACTGCAGACCTGTCATGATGTATACCTGAATAAGGCTAACGATGTCTTCCAATGACATCAAGTTGTGGCATTTCAGCTCAGTGAAATTATTCTTCCCACCCGTACACCTGTAACAAAAAAATCATGGTAGAAAATAAACATAATTATCCAAAAAAAATTATCTTGCAAAAACACTTACATAGACAGAAGACGTATGACCTCGACATGGTACAACAGCAAGGAGTCCGGGTAAGGCACCCCGTTAAGCGCAGCTACGTCGACCATCTGAGAAATCAGGGCATCAACACCGTTCCTGTCGATGATATAGAGGAGCACCTCGGAATCGCTCGAATTCAGAAGCTGCAAGTAATGCGAGGAATTTGTAAGAAAGCAATTGGATTTGCGGTACGATACCGCGGTCTGTGTTTTCCACACCGTACCTCAGTCACCACCAGGTCCTGCACGCGTTTGATAAACTGCCCGCCAGCGCATACCAGAGCCTGTAGAGTGCGGATGTATTCGACATGCTTCCCTTGGTTCTCAATGCAGTTGACGAAATGCATGATGACGCTTTCGTCCACATCGGCACACAAGGCAAAATTGCCCTCAAAAATTGCGCGGACCGTTTTGGCTTCATACGGCTGAAAGATAGCAAATCTGAATATTCCTGTCTCATTTAATATCAAATTTACATTTGGTCATTCTCCAGCAGGTTGGATTCAGTCGTAGGTAGGCCAGTTTGGCCATTTATGCGTTCCCCCATTTATTCATTTATCTATATGTCTGTCTTTTCTATCTATTTATTTATCTGTCTGTCTGTCTGTCTGTCTGTCTGTCTGTCTGTCTGTCTGTCTGTCTGTCTGTCTGTTTGTCTTGTTATCTATGCGGTTGTCGCTCTGTCTGTCTGGCCTTTGTGTCAACTTGCCTGTCTGATCTTTTGTCTTCGATGCTAGGCACTGAAGAAACTCAGAAACTAACTTACCGTCGGGCCAAGAAATAAGTCCAAATTTTTGTGAAGAAGAACTTGATTCTCAGGATTGCCTAAGCAGAAGTTCTGCAGCAGTTCATGGGCTAGTTCGAAGATTTGAAGCATGCGCTGATCACTCCCCTATAACAAAATTATCCTGTAGTATTCTGATCAAACTATTTCCGGACGTTATTTCAACTGACACCTACTTTTTCGTAAGGGATCTTGAGCAACTCCACCACCACCTTATGAAAGCCCAGGTTTCTCAGCAAGCGCTGCTCCTGCTTCTTCGGCCGGACTGTGCCTGCCCGCCGGTCAATCGTCTCCGGGGCGCACAACTCAATCGCCTCTCGCAAGATGCGAGTCACCTTTCCGTACTCATCCTTCATCGGGCTTTGCGGACCGTCCGATGCAATCTGAAAATGCATGAACTGTAAAACTGACGACCGAGTGAAAATATCGGTTAAATTTTCTTACTGAATCCATTCTCCCTCCCCGTCCGTGGTCCGATTCCGGTACGACACTGATCACGCTCACGACGCTCGGGCTGCGCTGAAATTTCGGAGCGCTGTCGCCGGCGACAGGCGTTCGCGGCTCTTCTACCGGAACCGGGCGCGCATCCTGCACGGACTTGTACACCCACAGTTCGGATTCCTCCACGGCGGTCCGAAAAGTGTCAAGGTCCTTTTTCGTGCTGTTGTAGACGTCTACGTCGGCGGCTGAAACCAGGAGTTGAACCTATAAACAATGCCATAATGGTCGCTTTAATCATATTTCTGTCGTAATCTGATTAGCAGATATTTACCTTCTTGAAAGCGTCCAGTAGTTCCTGACGCTGGGAGAAATGCCGGTATAACAGATTCAGAGCGCCGGATACGAGTTGTGGATAATCATGCATGGATAAATGAAGCAAGACGTTGACTACTAGTCGACCTTCTTGTCCGTCCAAATCCAAATCGTTTTTTCTAAGGAAAACAGGAAATTTAGAATGGTTACTTCATGCTGAACAAAAAACCGGCAAGCAGACAGACAGACAGACAGACAGACAGTCAGTCAGTCAGTCAGTCAGTCAGTCAGTCAGTCAGTCAGACAGACAGACAGACAGACGGGTAACATTTAGACCAAAATAGAAAGAGGAAGGTCGACCAGGATATATGCAGACACGGTAGTTAACTACTCAGAAAGACACAGCATACTCATGACTAAATAATTCATTGAACTTCTTGAGTATCACACTGCAGTCCAATGTTTCTGGGACGCTCATGTCAACGCTTCTGCGGTGCCCTCTGTTGTAGCTCGAGCGCCGCTCAGTGGAGTCCAAGCCACGCTTATAAGCCGACAACAGACACGTGATACGGTAGTCTAGGCGAATGTTCAAAATGAAGGCCAGAATTTCGATGGTCTGGATTTTGGTATCCATTATTAGTTTCTCATCCTGCTCGGTGTTGCGGCCGCTCTCTTGCCCGAAATCGGAAGCCAAATTGGCGGAAATGTTGTTGAGAAGATTGAATGGTTTCATCAAAGCCGATGCCATTGCTGAAAGACATAAGGCATACTTTTATGAACGTCAGTCAAGTGTTCGTGATAGGGGTTAATGAATAGCCACGGAGTTATCCAGACATGAATAAGTGTATTTCAGTGTTTCAGTCTGTGTCTGCTTATTTGTCTGACTGCTCCTGCTGCCTGCCTGCCTGCCTGCCTGCCTGCCTGCCTGCCTGCCTGCCTGTCTGTCTGTCTGTCTGTCTGTCTGTCTGTCTGTCTGTCTGTCTGTCTGTCTGTCTATCTATCTTTCTGTTTGTCTGTCTCTGTCTTTCTGTCTGTCTGTCTGTGTGTTTCTTCGGTGGGCATACTTACATATTTCATTTATGCCGGCTGCGCCTTCCAAGGCCGCCACTTGGCTTGTCAGTGGATAGCTACCCGTGTCCAGTATCGACAACAGTGTCTGAGTCAGGTTTATCAGCTCGCGGAACGAGTAGAATCCTAATGAGACCATATAACGAGCTAATTTGACGACCTGTTCGACAGAAACAGAACAGTCGATCATTATGTGGGCACCATAGAAGAAAAATGTTTCGATCGTGCCTCGAAGGTCAGCTTGTTTTTCTCCCGATCGGCAAACGATCGCCGGTGGAAATCACTCTTCGATCCGCCGCATTCCTTCAGATAGCTCTGGACGAAGACAACCAAGTTTGCAAAGCCATTGTCTGCAAGGTTTTCTTGCTCCTTCATCCGAGCGTAACTGAAGGTCAAATGCAGATATTTTGACAGTTTGCGAGAATGAAGCTCTAAAAGCAGCTTACTCGTCAATTGCGTATTCAGTCGGAATTTCACTCCATAGGCGGGCATAGCGAACGGGGGTAACCATTTTCTGTCCTTTGTCCACGTGCATGTGCAGCATAAGGCGACAGAAGGAAGCCCGCAACTCGTAGGGAAGGTTCGCGTTAGCCATACACCTGTAGTACACTATCATCAGACTGATCTTCATATTTTATGATACTTTTATCTAAAATCCTATTTCATTTAAGACAAAGATTCGATTTCGTTTGGATAAAGTTATTTTATTATGTATAATAATAATAATATTAATAAAAATAATATTATTATTATTATTTCTGTGTTATTTATAATCCAATTAACCTACTTTAGTGTCAACGGCATCGTTAACTCCACTGAGAGTTCGTTTATGGCGAGGTACTGCCGATCCAAGCACATGTGCGAAAAAAGGTCCAATTGATGCCTAAAAATCCAAAAGAACTTTTGCAAGCGCATTTAAAATAACGCTAAAGATCTTGGGAACCCTCGTTCTCACCGGTAGTAATCGAGCCACTTTGTCGAATCGGGATTGACAGCGAAGCGGATTGACTCTGCTAGTTCCTGCAGCGACTTCGTTTGGTTGCCCCACGTCAACATCACGTCCGATTTGTTGTCGGCATTCTCATCCATCTCTTCGCGCTTGAAATGCGTGCGAATGAGGATGTCCGAGTTGTCAATATTAAAAAGCGACTCACAGATCAGCTCCTGGGTGCGCTGAATAGCTGCCCCGTTTGAAACACAGAGTTGCGCTAAGTAATCCAGAAATCTACAAACCGAATGGTATAAAACGATGAAACGATGTGGGAGTGGGAATGTTTGCAAACGGAACGATGATCTTACTTGCTGTCTTTATTACGCTGGACCAGCATCACGAAAGTGCTGATCTCTTTGCGGTTGATGTGGACCTCCAGAAGTTTGCGATTGTCATGAAGGAGCGCGGTGATGGTATCCTCAGCGAGGATGTCGTAGCCGATTTGACGTTGCATAAAGTTGAACTCTTTCGCAATGTACTCCTACAACCGCCAGGGAAAATCGCCGTTAACTGGGATTAGGTTTTTGTTTGGAGCCTGTCTGTCTGTCTGTCTGTCTGTCTGTCTGTCTGTCGGTCGGTCGGTCGGTCGGTCGGTCGGTCTGTC
>LRSR01001076.1:0-11723 GCA_001579985.1 Hypsibius dujardini
TTCCGTTCTTCGTAATTCCTTCTCTCGTGGTTCCTTTCCTCGTGGTTCGTTCTCTCGTGGTTCCTTTCCTCCTGGTTCGTTCTCTCGTGGTTCGTTCTCTCGTGGTTCCTTTCCTCCTGGTTTCTTTCCTCCTGGTTCCTTTTCTCGTGGTTCCTTCCCTCGTGGTTCCTTTCCTCGCTCTTGTTCCACGAAGAACCAGCCGGGAACCGGAACTCATCCTTTGATAATATCGATGGGCATGAAAATGTTTATGTATCGTGTTCAAGATCTGTGCAGAATGGCTTAATGCGACGTAAATGAAATTCCGTGCGGTGTAAAAGTACACGTACAGCTGTGGCACGATTTCTTGACGAAAAACGTTAATCGGACCACATGTTATTATGCCGGTGTTTCGATTAACCTTTTTCGTCGAGAAATCGTGCCACAGCTGTAGTACTCGCGCTGCTTTGATATCAGACAGCTCATTGGCTTGTGTGAATTTAAATAAAATTAGAATATTTTTTATGCTATGGCGAATTTTGTAACTTTTTTAAAATATATACTTAAAGCCACGGTTCGGTTTAAATCTCTATTAAGACCGCCAATATGAGAGAACTCGAAAGACCCCATGACGACACTGAATGAGCAGTAAAGAAAATCATAAAGTACTCGGATAAACAGTAAAACACAGGGCGAGGTTCTACGTTCGGTGTTTAAGAGGCACCGGTCCGCCGTGAACTATTTCACGGCGGACCGGTAAGCCTTATTAGAGACTGAGAGAGCCCGTCCAAGTGAATGTGGTCTGTGCCTGATGTGGCCGATGCTCTTAGCGACACCTGGCGGCAGCTGAATCAGTGTCGGCTACGCCCTTAACTACGGCGTCCGACCAATCACATTCGCCAACGTGGAAAATGTGAAACCTTGGTGAGCCATCGGTTGCAAATTTCCCGTCAGCACAATATGTGTCCGTTCGTTTATGGTCAAACTCCTCAACTCCTCAAGGTAAGTTCTATTTAACAGTCCATTTATTTAGCGTAGAGGGTTCAGTATTTTTTATGTCACTCACTGATTCTTTCAGAAAAATGTTTAACGCAAGCAACTGAAGAATATGCACTCTAACAAATGAATTTTGAAGAGTAATGCGAGGAATATGATGGGGCATTCAGTCCAGTCGCGGCCAACTGGATCGATCGTTCTACTAATGTAGAAAATTGGGATTCAGTGAGAAAGCTTTACGAATGAAAGCGAGAGCAGTCAGCAAACGGCGATCGATCACTCATATTATCACCCTTCAGAAAATATAATCCCCCCCCCCCTATGGCTAACATTGCAGGCCGTAAAAAGGGAAGTTATCGTTTCAGAGAAAATTCCCAATTCACAGCCGACAGCCTCAAACGACCGGTAAAAAATACGCTCGCAATCAAACGCAGCGTAAAATTACGAGCCACTGGCCTTGACCCAGTGCCGGTCAAAAAAGTGCCCCACACCGCGCACCAAACCAGTCCACGTTTACGCTACGCGGCGAGCGAGAGCAGTGTGTGTGTGTGTGCCATGCCAAGTCAGCGCCGGCGACCAGTCGGCCTGATTCGATCGACCGGCCCTACTCTCTCCACATGGCGAAAACCGGGTTCGCAGAGAATTCGACCGAGAGTAGGCCAACCCCCTGTGCGCCTCTCTCTCACACGCACACACACACAGACCGCCACGTTGAAAAAGTGTCGAATTTTCCAGTCACTCAGTCAGTCAGTCCGCACATCGACTCGTCCTCCGAAAAATTCCCCCTCGAAGAACTCTTGGTTTTTCGTCGTGTCTGTTTTTCTCTAGGTGTCTTCCTCTCCTCCCGCAGTCTTTGAAAAGATACTCTCCTGACACACACACACACATACAGACAGGGTAAAATGCAGTCCTCGGTGGTAGCTCTGCTCATAGGATGCATCGGCCTGGTTGCCGCCAAGGTCCACTTCAAGGAGGAGTTCAACGACGCCAAATGGGAGGACCGGTGGGTCAACAGCGAGCACAAGGACAAGGAATTCGGGGATTGGAAGCTGACGGCGGGCAAGTTCTTCGGGGACGAGAAGATCAACCAGGGCATCCAGACCTCTCAAGACGCTAAGTTCTACGCCACGTCGGCCAAGTTTGACAAGTTCACCAACAAGGACAAGCCGCTGGTGATTCAGTTCAGCGTGAAGCACGAGCAGAACATCGACTGCGGCGGAGGTAAGGCTGCAGTTTTTAGGCTTTTGGCAGAGGGATACGTGGCTTTTTGGTTTACCCCTTAAAATCGAATGGAAAGTTGTAAATGCGATGGTGGTCGATTGATTGATTGATTGAGCGGTCGCTGTTTTGATTGATTGAGCACCGAATCAGTTGACTGATTGATTAACTGGATTTATCTTCCTTGCTTCCGTCGTTTGATTGTTTGGATTGAAGTTGGAAATTTTAACCGTAAAAATTGTACCCTTTTGCTCCACCTGTTTGTTTGACATTTTTTATTATCAATTTTTGGCTACTGCTTTTGCCTTTTATAATGCAAAAATTGACAACATCACTTCTCTTGGTCGAGTTGATTGTTGATTGGCTGGGCTGTTTGGATGCTTGATTCAGTGGATTGATTGTTGATTGCTGTGCTGTTCAGGATTGTGTTGATTTGCAGTGGTTGATTGATGAATTGTGTTGCGTTTTCTCCAGATTTTTTATTCGATTAATGTTGATTGCTCCCGTATTGCAAGTAGCGAATGAGGTTTTTCGTTGTATAATTTGTCTATTCGAAGTTGACAAGCTGCAATTTGATATCTATCTCATCTTTTGGTGGAGGATTCGAACCGTTCAGTTCATTTCAGTTCAGTTTCAGTTTCGTCATCAGTCTTGATTGCTTCATTGATCGAGTGATCGCTGATTATCTTACATTCTCGTTTCATAAGCATTGTTCTTGATTGATTGTTCGATTAACGATCGAGAAAATGGGTTGCTCAATCAAAGGCTCTACAACTTAGCAATTGATTGATTGATTTTCATCCTTGACGTGACTGTTTTTCTCTCCCTCTCTAGGTTACGTTAAGGTTTTCCCCTCGGACTTGGATCAGAAGGATCTGCACGGCGACTCGCCGTACCTACTGATGTTCGGCCCGGACATTTGCGGTCCCGGCACCAAGAAGGTCCACGTCATCATTAACTACAAGGGCACCAACTACCTGACGAAGAAGAACATTCGATGCAAGGACGACGAGTACACGCACGTCTACACGCTCATCATCAACCCCGACAACACCTACGTCGTCAAGATCGACAACAAGGAGGAGGAGAAGGGTAGCCTCGAGGAGGATTGGGACATTCTGCCCGCCAAGAAGATCAAGGACCCCGAAGCCAAGAAGCCGGAAGACCACGACGAGCGTGAGGTATGCATCAGTGATTGATTGATCGGTTGATTGATTGATTGATTTGTGGATTGATTCATTTCTTTTGTTATTTGCTGCGAATTTATTTAAATAAATTATTTCAGTTCAAAGAGAATATATTTAAATTGTAAAACTTTAATAGTTCAAAGAAGCAACCATCTAATTAGAATTTAAAATAAAGATCTTTTCGAAGTACATTTTGAGAGGCGTTAAATTTAATCTGCATTGGAATAAAATTGTTTTTTAAGTTCAAAGCCACACTGTTCGCATTTAAAACACTATTAATATTGAAACGTTTAAAAGGAATATGAAACAAAGTATTTTTTAACTTTATCTTTCTGCTAAAAAATGTCTTTTGAAATAAAATAAAATTTTAATCTATTTTTGCAAGAAGATTGTTTATTAGAAATTAACCCGATTAGGCAAATACATAATTAATAACTTTCGAAATTGATCGATTGGTTGATTGATTGATTAGACGCCTTTGTATAAATTGTGGCTTTTATTTGGACAGACCATTCCCGATCCGGAGGACAGCAAGCCCGACACGTGGGACGTGCCGCAGCACATTCCCGACGCGGACGCGAAGAAGCCCGAGGATTGGGACGACGAGATGGACGGCGCGTGGGAGGCCCCGCAAATTGAGAACCCCGACTACAAGGGCGAGTGGAAGGCCAAGGACATTCCCAACCCCGCGTACAAGGGCAAGTGGATCCACCCGGAGATTGACAATCCCGCCTACACCGCGGAGCCCAATCTCTACCTCTTCAAGGATATTGGCGCTATCGGCATTGACGTATGGCAGGTCAAGTCGGGCTCCATCTTTGACAATATCCTCATTACCGACGACCTTGAGGAGGCCTCCAAGCACGCCGAGGACACGTGGGGCGCGACGAAGGACGCCGAGAAGAAGGCCAAGGAGAGCGCGGATGAGGCGGACAGGAAAAAGGCCGAGGAGGAGTCGAAGAAGAACGACGCGGAGAAGAAGGACGACGACGACGAGGTGGATGAGGCCGAAGCTGGTGGCGACCATGAGGAGCACGAACATGAGCACGAGCATGATGACCATGAGGGACACGACGAGCTTTGAGAATGTACGTACGTTTTTATGGATTTTGTCTTAATTCACGCCGCGCTGTCTGTCCTGTCGTTAAAATTGTCTGTCATTCGACTTCCTGCCTGCAACTTCTCTTGCCTACTGAACTGGCTACATTTTTAATTTATTTAATTTGAATTCGTGTATTAATTGACCTGGCTGAAATTTTAGTTTATTTAATTTTTAATTAATCGATCAATGAATTTTATTTTGATAATTTAAATTGATCTTCTGTCTGTCTTAGCGATTGTCTGTCTTGATGACATCCCAGACTTCCTCTTTTCTTGCTGCTCGGTTGATTGTTTGTCTGATGGCTGATCTGGAGAACCGTCGTTTCTATGTCTGAGAGTTCTAATTTGGACTGTTTTTTCTCTTGCAGGATCAACTTGGATGTCAATAATTTTGCTAAGTTTTCTCTTTCTCTTTTCGTTTTTTTGATCCCAAAACCTACCACCAATCAATCAATCAATCAACCAACCAACCAACCACCACCACCACACAACCACACGCCACCATCTTTCTCTACTGTGAAATTCCGGCCGCGTTCGTGTCTTGAGGTGCGAGACGAAGACGAACGTGTTTGGATGTTACTTGATCGTCGTTTGTCGTTTTTTTTTTCGGAATGCGGCTTTTGCGTTTCGTTTGTTACTTTATTATTTAATTAATTTTGAAGAGAAAAAAAAAACGAAAAAAAATCGACATGTGCAGTTTCGTAATTTGACGTCAGAGAACCCCGCGAGTTTCCCAATGTCGCCGGTGCGGGATTTGTTGAACTTGGTCCAACGAGCAGCATACGTGGCGCCCACGCATTGGCGCGATCAGCCGACGATTGACGACTGAGTTGAATGGCGCTTTGTTTGTTGGTTATCAGTCCGGGGTTGGAGGGTGCTGCTGGCGAGCCTCTAGGCGAGGTCAAAGATTGCAGCTTGGCTGGTGTAGATTAGGATTTTTAGGAGGGTTGCTGCAGCAATGCCGTCGTGTCGGTGGTTGTGACTACTCTGCTGTGAGCACTTACTTTACGCTGTCGTCGGTATGCAGCCACGTATGTGCTTTGTACTTGAAATGAGACTGGGCGAGCGGTGATAAGAGAGTTTCATTTAAAACCGGTTCGGTAATGAGCGGCAGCAGCAGCGTACCTCGGCCGGTGGGAGAGACACGTTACCGTGACTAGAAATTTCTAACGACTTTGATTTGCGAAGAAATAAAAGTCTAACGGCAGTATTTGCGCCTGACTGTAAGGAGGTTGCTGACTCGATGGCCGGATTGGAATGATACCGAGACGGACGATCAGCAGTCAAGATAGGCAAAGCTAGACGAAAAACACGATGTAGTCAGGCAGACAACAAAGTTGATAGGCAGACTTGCCGAGTTGGACCCGTAAAATGCACAGGTACATGGGCAGTCAGACAGGCACATACGCAGATAGACAGACAGACAAACTGGCACACAGTTAGGCAGACTACAGACATTCAGACAGGTATGCATGCAGGCAGACAAACAAACATGAGACAGACGGACAGATGGACAAGCAACCCGACGACAGACAGACAGACGACAGACAGACACATAGACAGGTACACAGACAGACACGTAGACAGGTACAAAGGCAGACACATAGGCTCATACATTGTAGATCGACAGCCAGGCAGCAGACAGACTGACGTAAATCAGGCACTAGAAACACCCAAGCTGACCGAATGCCATTTAACCATCCCCAGCGCCACCTAGTGCTCAGTTCTGACCGTTTCCGACATCCGGAGGCTATGTGTCAACTGACGGACTGGAGGCGATACTGTGACACGGACAGGTACTCGCTAACTGTCGACCACTTCGCTTCTTCTTCTATACGTACTGTGTCTGCAACTGACTTTTACAACCAACACATCATACCCGGAAGATCTTTCTCTCTGTAACGAAGCATATTTTTACCTATTTGCTCCAGATTTATCGAGCAGCGTACTATAAAGCCTCCATCATTTTGCTAACTCACACCATGATCATCCACCTTTCGGCACTCGTTGCCTGCCTCTCCCTTTCTCTAGTCACAGCCAAGATCTACTTTGAAGAGAGCTTCGACGACCCATCCTGGGAGGAACGATGGATCCGCACGACCAGGCAGGAGTTCCGTGGGAAACCCTTCGGCTACTTCAACTGGACCGCGGGGAAGTACTCCGCGGACCCGACAGACAAAGGCATCCGCACGATGGACAAGGAGTCGCACTACGCAATCTCAAGGAAATTTCCTCGCTTCAACAACAAGGACAAAACGCTTGTGATCCAGTTCACGCTCAAGTACGAGATTAAGCTCGAGCTCGGGGATGCGGGTCACTGTGCGGCGCTCTTCATTAAGCTCCTCCCGTCGAGTCACAACCCCAAGTACTACGACCCCGAGGCCAAGTACCTGATGAAGTTCGGGCCGGACTCGTGCTCGTCGGCGCATAAAATTGAGTCGGACATTTACTACCGCGGGAGGAATTGGGCGTTCAGTCGGAGGGCCGACCACGACCGGGCCGTGTTTGTGTACATGCCGTATCCGTTCTTCCCGGATGATGCGTACACCCATCTCTACACCTTCGTCATACATCCCAATAACACCTTCGAGAAGCGGTTCGACGGGAAAATCATCGTGGAGGACAGCGGTGAGTGCAGTGGAAATACCCACTGTGCATTCACGGATGTAGAAAAAATGAATATTATATGTATAATAAAAAAAATAAATAAAAAATATTTAAGCGATAAATATAACGATATAATGATAAATCAACGATACACGTATACTTAAACCAACCAATTAAGAAATAATTGATCAATCAATGAATCAAGTAATTAAGTAATGAACCATTTAACCAAATCTTGGTTGAGGTGAAGAACGACGGATTATTAACGGATTTGTTTCCATCCCAGCACACACACACACGCGGTTTTTCTTCAGGCCACTTTGAGCAATGCTGGCAGCAAATCCATGAGAAATCCCATAAGACTACTACAGAAGGGTTATCCAGCCAAATTGAGCCGGTACGAGTTTTTTCGAATCGTGCGTTCAGCTGAGATCGCAGAAGTCATCCGCAACCTGAGATCGATAAAACTATTGATAAGAAATTCTTTAAGGCAAATTTTTTTTAACAGTGATGGAAAATAAAAAAGTCAAAAGATGCCCACCGTCATCTCAAATTCAATTACTTTTTTATTTTCCATCATTGTTAAAAATTAATTGAATTTGAGATGACGGTGGGCATGTTTTGAGAAAATCAAAACGGACCATTGTTTAGTAGAATTAATATACCTCCGTTTGACTTCAAAATTCCTTCACAAATGGCATACGTAAAAAGAAAGAAATAAAGTTTTTCGCATCAGGAAATATAAGAAAGAACCAGAGTGCGCAAAAGCGCTTCTGCAGAGCTCATTTTCGAGGAGCGGCAGGTCCATGCTCGACCTCAGGCTGACAATGTTGGAATAAACAAGCAAAAATCCTTTTCTATTGCTCAGAAAGCAAATGTTCGGTAATAAAGGCTTGAAAAGAGAAAAAAATCACGGAAGCACACAACGGATGAGGGTTTGAATGTAAACAAATTTGCGGAAACAAAAACAGTGTGGATCAATCAAAATCACCGTGAATAAATCAAAGAATGACACTATAAAATCGGCTCAACTTGGCTGGGTAACCCTTCTGTAGAAGCCTTATAGCCTCACCCGGTCCAAAGCACCCGGATATTTATGAAGCAATTCACGAGAAAACAAATAATTGTTAGTTGCTTAATTAAAGTGAATTAATACAAAAAAATGATATATAATTAACGAGTTAAATAATTTATTCATTAACCAATTTCTGCGCTAACGAGAGGAACGACGGAATATTAACGGATTTGTTTCCATCCCAGCATACACGCGTTTTTTTCTTCCATCCCAGAACACACACGCGCGTTTTTTTTCTTCAGGCCACTTTGAGCAATGCTGGCAGCAAATCCATCCGACCCGGCAGCTGCACGTCAACTACAGCGACGAACGGCCCGAGGACTGGGACGAACGGGAGTTCATCCTGGACCCGACGGAGACCAAGCCCCTGGACTGGGACCAACCGAAGGAGATCCCGGATCCACACGCCAGCCAGCCGGACGACTGGGACACCGTCGCGGACGGTCAATGGGAGCACCCGTTGATCATCAATCCCGATTACAAGGGCGAATGGCAGCCGACCCGGGTCATCCCCAACCCGGACCACAAGGGTCGCTGGTCCCACAAGATGATGGACAATCCGAAATACGTCGAAGACCCGGAGATGTACTTAGTGAAGGATATCGGCGCGATCGGCATCGAAGGGTGGCACGAACAGCCGGGAACGGTGCTGGACAACATTCTCATCACGGATGATTTGGAGCTGGCGCTGGCTCGGGGCGTGCCGTGGCAGGCCAGGGCCCATGCCGCCGAGGTCGAGGCCTGGGGCAAGGTCTGTGAGGCGGAACGACTGGAACGGGTGAAGGAGTTTGAGCGGATGAAGAAGGACCGCCAGAAGATGAAAAACATCATTAAGAACCAGGCCAAACGACATCATCATGACGAATTGTAGTTCGGTCGATTTTGTTCAAGCTCTTTTTTTAACAGAAATGGTTCATTGTTTTCGGGAACTCATCTTCCTCAAGCACGTCATCTTCGTGCGGGTGCTCCGTCAAGCAAGAGATCAGAATTATGCGCGTTGTTATATTGCTGTTGGAATAAATTTAAGCAGGCAGTTTAGAAATGGATTCGCTCGATACAATTATGAGGAGGATAAAACTGAACTTTATTGCGAGCCAAAAAAATTATTAAAATTGCGAGTCAAAAAAATTATTAAAATTGCGAGCCAAAAAAATTATTAAAATTGCGAGCCACAAAAATTATTAAAATTGCGAGTCAAATTTTTTTTTATCTAAACGTTTAGGAATCAATTTCTTGGTTTCATCTTTTTCTAAGTTTCTATAAAAACTGAACTCACTGCTTTGGATGCTGAAAAGTTATGTGGGAGCGACTGGAATCGATCAACCAATTGCGCTAAAATATAAATAAAATAGAATTGAGATTGAACTGTTTGTGAAAACCTAAACTAAAAATCAATTAAACTACAAAGTCCACCACGAACTTTGAGGGATTAATACACACGTGGCAAAAACCTCAGGCCGATCGGATTAAAGCCAACTTTTTACCGGCGCCCAGCAAAATGGGGTGGTCGGAGTTTGAGCCATTTTTGCCAATGCGTGCAGCTGTTTTTGACCACAGCTGACAACGCAGTCTTTGTTCAGTCAATTGATTGATTGATTTTAAATTATTTTGGCAGTCTGATGTTAAATCAATGAATCAAACGATGTGAGAAAGAGCTGCACGCATTGGCCAGAATTGGCTAAAACTCCGACCATCCCATTTTGCTGGGCGCCGGTAAAAACTTTGGCTTTAATTCGATCGGCCTGAGGTTTTGGCCACGTGCGGATTACGGTAGAAACGGCGTGTACTTTTTTTTAATGTTCATAATGAACAAAAATGTGCAGGTGAGAATTAAGATCATGTTGCACACCAAAAGAGTATGAAAAATTCTGATGTGGAGCTTCTGAGTTTCGTCAAATGAAAAACGTCACTCTTTATTATTCTGTAGATTGATTGTTGATTGAAGTGACATGACGTTTTGCCATATCACACGCCGAGAAGGCAAAGCCAATCCACGCAGCAAGCAAAGAAGTGTATAAGTAGAACTAAGAGCTCGCTTCTTTTGGTCAAAGCTTGAAGTGAACGGGAGAGTCGTCGCATCAAGTGATTCCAGAAATTTATACGGGACAATTGGTCAGGCGGGAAGTATTTTTTTTAATTGATGATTCCGTGAAGAAGCGAAGACACATAGTTAAGTGGAGTCCTTTAACATGTAAACAAAATGTACTAAGCAAATTTTTGTGGAACATGATCGAGAAATATATATCCTTGAAGAGAACAGCCAGATTCTGGCCGAGCTTGGCTGGCGACAAATTGCCAACTTTACAAAAAAGACGATGAGGCTAACAATTTTCATTAAACTTTTTAAAATTCAAATTTGTATGAAAGTAATTCTTTTAAAAGAATTTAAAAGGGTTTTGAGCAAAGGTAAAATTTAAAGATCCATTCTAAATTGACTAAATGTTCGTGGTGGACCCTTGTTGTCCACCACAAACCCTGTAATACCGATAGTGGTGAACCCTGGTGGTTCACCCGAACCCTGTAATACCGATGGTCTTGAACCCTTGTTGTCCACCACGGACCCTGTCATACCGATAGTGGTGAACCCTGGTGGTCCACCGCGAACCCTGTAATACCGATGGTCTTGAACCCTGGTGTTTCACCTGAACCCTGTGATACCGATGGTCGTGGACCCTGGTGATCCACCACAAACCCTGTAATACCGATGGTCTTGAACCTTGGGGGTTCACCGCGAACCCTGTAATACTGATGGTCTTGCACTGTAATACCGATGGTAGTCCATCACGAACCCTGCAAAATCAATGGTCGTGGTAATTCTGGTATGGGGAACCGAGTCCACCGTTACAATCAGACAAAGAGACTGACGAATCGAAAGGTCGCTCAAGGTGAAAAAAGACAACGGAGATCACTCATCGTAAGTCCGATTGCGCCGGAAAAGGAAACTCGGGATTATCTTCCGTTTTCGGATGTGTAAATCTGGTACCGTAAAAGATTTCCAGTTAGTTTAATTAAAAATCATTCGCCGCATCAGATGTGTCAATCGTTCCTTGAGTAGACGGTATAATTAGTTTGGAAACTTTATGATTAAATTGTAAACTAAATCCCAACAGGCAAAAACTCGCCTTAATCACTCGGCATCGGTAAGGATCCGAATTGGAGTTTACACCGCAATAATTACTTTGCGCGGCAGCGGAAACGGAAATCCAAATCACCGCAGCTGTGGCCTCAATTATTTCTATCCCTCTTCACATGACGGGGATGATAATCGGTAACGTGTTCCCTCAGTAGAAGCATCTTATTTTTAGTCTAACTAAATCAGTGAAATTGCTTTCCTATAAACCGGACCGTCTTTCATCGTGATATTTCCGTTGGAATAAAAGACATTTTTTCTAGAAAATTCTTTCAAAATTTCGCGAACAAACTTTTGTGCGTAATTGTTGAAATTTCTTAAAATTTCTTCGCAGAATAATTAATGTGACAATTTTTCATCACACTGACACTTGTGAGGAACTCCTTCTACCGTTAGACCATGGCTCCTGTTAAGCCTACAGGAAAAAGTT
>LRSR01001078.1:0-10383 GCA_001579985.1 Hypsibius dujardini
AACAGACAGACAGACAGACAGACAGACAGACAGACAAACAGACAGACAGACAGACAGGCCAGTGAATATATCTTACCGGCAAACCCGATTTCCTGTAGCCACTGAATGGGTCGTGCCGGTCGGAGGATACGACCTAGCGGGATGAGGGCGGTCAGACCGCCGTAAAGGAGTGAAGAAACGGCGAGTAGAATGTGGAACAGCACGTAGGGTTCCTTTTTTTGCCAAGCCCGAAACACAATCAGATTGAGGACATCACAAAGAACGGTGAGGAGCGGGGGCGACAGTCCGAGGGCATTGATGTGAAACCATTGGTGTGAAGTTCCCGGCCACTTACAGATTGTGCTACTTAGGTTACTGTTAACTGCAGTGATGTTAGTGAAGTTTAGCGGGAATACTGTCTCGTTCAGCATTTTTTTAATTTGGGGAGGCAAACAGATGAAAATTTGGAAAATGCAGTTAAAGAATTTGAATCCAGTAAATAAGTACTAATTATTTCTCTTTAAATTCCCCGTGCACGAGTTCGCGAAGGCGAAAGACGTCAGCGATTCCGTTTCCGATGACACTTGCCGTTACTTAAGCCACATGAGTTGCATAAATGAATCAAGGGTGTCAATTAAAAACGCGATTGATTACACACAAATCAGGAGGGTGGATATACCAAGTACAGAGGCTAAGCCGATTTAGTTCCCAACCACGGCCTCATTTCTCTATCGAATTAAATGGTAATAGTTTTCCCGCAATTTACTTATGGCTGAAGATCGGAATCTCCGATGTTGGACCACGCTCAATAAGTCCTCATACCCAATCAGCACAGTTATTTGACTCGTTAATAACTTACTTAATTAGTAACTCTATCTACCCTATTAACCTTATTCTGCTGCCACAACTAATTACTTGTATGTAATTGTGATGTGTGTGCTATTTACTATCATTTCTATAGTTAACACTTTACTATATAATCATATGTTTTATTAGGTTTAGAGGCAGTTGTACTTCCTCTTTCCTTTCTTCCAGTTTACTTCTCTATCTATCACTACTTTCAGTCTAATAAACTTGTTGACTACCCGACTCTCGGTTGGTAGACCTAACACCCGGATGACATTCGATACTCGGTCGAACGCGCAAAGAACCGGCCGGTCTGGATATTATTTTTTTCTCCCCTTCCGCCTCGTTTTTTACTTAAACTTGGCACTCGAAATCGATGTGAAGGATGTGGATTCGGACACAGTCCGAAGATTCCCCTTATGTATTTAAGAAACTGAATTGAAAAAAGTTGGGCGGGTGGGAGAGGAAAACAATTTTCGGGAAGCTCGAAGAGTAATGAGAATGTACTACCGTATTCCCCCGATCTCAAGGGACAGTTAAGCCCCACCCCCTCCAGTCATTGGTTGACTGTTCAATCAGATTCCCTGTGTCGTGATTGGTTGAAATTTAAGAGCAATTTGGCAGCGATTGACTGATTGATTAGGCAGCATTTTTTGACCCACACATTCAATCAGTTGATTGATTGATTGTATGTAAACAATAGCAAACGGTGATGAACAGATAAGATCTGGGGTGGATCAAATTAACTGGTAGAGCAATAAAGTGTCTCTTGAGATCGGGAGAATACGGTAAGTGACTAACATTCGCGAAGAGTGAGAAGCGATCATCAGTGACCGGATAAAGGGAGAATCGACTCGGAAGGATTGATCACTGATCACTCGAAATTGACCATTTGAGGCTCGCTGAGAGCGGCGCCGTTAACGGGAATCAACTTTGTTAATTCACATTAACAAATTACCGGTAGGTGTGGTTGAGACGCCATCTGAATAAAGACAGTGAATTCTAGCAAAGTAATTCTGAACAGATCCGGTCTGGAAGAGATTTGCAGAGTTCCGAAGATTGCAAGCTTAATGACAATTTATCCGTGAACAATTTTCATTTACGAAATATTTGTTTGGGGTTTGAAAGAAAACCGGCTGCATTATCGGAGCAATCGAGCCAGACGTTTGTACTTTGGCGTGTCCGTCCCGGTTTGTCCCACTGCAAGATTTATTCACGTCAGGCTCACACTCGGGCACTTTAAAAGGTCCTCCAGAAGTCGGTGACGTTACCCCCAAACGACACAACTCTCGACTCGTATGTTTTGCTGTCACTCTCTGTCGTAACAGGCGAGCTGTTGCTCCTAAGTTGTGGCTGGCGTATCGCAAACCCAGGTGTAGAGAGAGTTCAGGCCGCAGCCGTCGCACTGATTTCCGTTGTGTTGGAAGTTAATGGAGATCCGCTCAGTGGTGTTTTGGCCGATTGTGTGGAGGATGTCCGGGATCGTGGCAAGCTCTCGATTTCTTTGAATATTTAGTCTTCGAATGTGTGTCATGAGCGCAGGCCGTCCGATGAAGAGTTCGAAAGCGAATACTTAAAATGTATGAGGTTGTCGTTGTTGTAGATTGCTGGGTCCTGCAAGACCCATACTTTACCTTCGGATATAGAACTGTTCATGTACGAACCAAAGACATCCAGTGACAGACAGACAGACAAACACACACACAGACACACAAACACACAGACACGCAGACACAGACAGACAAACAGACAGACAGACAAACAGACACGCAGACACACAGACAGACAAACAGACAGACAGACAAACAGACAGACACACAGACACACAGACAGACACACAGAAAGACAGACAGACAGACAGATAGACAGACAGACAATCAGAGAGACAAACAATCAGGTAAACAGACAGACAGACCGACATACAGGCACACTGACAGACAGACAAACAGACAAGCCTCTGCTTGAAGCAGACAGACAAACCGCCAGAGAGACACATAGACACACAGACAGTCAGGTTCTGTATTTCATAGTTTTGCATAGTCAAATTTGGTAGGTTCGCCTGCATCGAGCAGAGATCTTTCTTATAAATGGGTACGCTATAAAACTAAATTTGTTAGTGTTCACAGTAAAGTGGACGTCCTTGTCGCGCGGCCACACTCCATGATGGCAGTTGGCCTTCGTGCCATGGTTTTGGGTGCAGGCTCAAACGCTGCCGAGGTCCCGTGATAGAGCATGATAAAAAAAGCCGCGACCATCCAGACTTGCGGAAAGGAAGCTGCGTTCATTTGTGGTACAGCGCATAAGAACCAACAAATCTTGAAAGAGTGTAGTCTGAGCTCTGGTGGTTCGCGATTGGACCGAAATTGTGGACGTTATGAGCACGCTATATGCTGCTTGAATGGGAATATATATTTACTTACAGTATAGTCCTTGACGCAGATATTCATTTTGGGTAAGTAACAAAAATCATGAAATAAAATATCTTCTGAAAATCGACGTTTTTACAGTCAAAATCAGGGTAACGGAAATCTTCCATTACTTTCCCAACTTCCAGATTCTGCCTAAAAAATTATTTGGCAATTTAAGCTGCTATGTTCAATAATCAAATCGCAAAATTCGCCGTCGAAATCGAGTTCTAGACCATTTCAATAAGTCGCGTAGCATGCGCTTCAACGCGTTCCGGTACGATCGAAAAAAGAGAATATAGATGAATGGCGAGGCCACGTGCTGAAAGAACACAAACACCAACATGAACGACGTGTCGCCCTCGAGAAAAGTCATTCGGCGAAGTATTTTGTTGGCCGACGTGACGAACTGCGGGATATTCGACATCAACGAGGCCCCGACAATCGCCATGCCCGGAAGAAGGGTGCTCCACACTAAACCCGTCACCGGTGGCGGTGTTGCAGGGTGGCCTGCCTGATCTGCAAAATATGTATCATGTATCGGTCAGTAGAATTGTTAGTTCGCCTGATCCGTACCGACAATCGCCAAACTGACGATCGTCCTCCGTTTTCGCACAACTCGTATCGCAATCTGCGCAGCAATCATCACAATCCTTGCCTGACCGAGGAACAGCGCCCAAATGAAGAACGGGCCCTTAAGCACAACGTGCAGGTCGATGGTCCGGTCTTCGCAAAGAAAAGCCGGCGCGCGAAAGCAAAAGAACACCAGACACTTATTCCAGACGATGACGCCGGGGATGGTGCACACGAGCGTGATACCGCAGATGCAGGCGATCACTCTAAGGATTTTCGGTTTCGTTGCCTGGACCTGTAAGAAATCAGGACACATTAGGTCGTCAACATTTACCATCAATCAACAAACGTTTTGATGAACGAGTTTGAACAAGCGATCAGCCGGAGCAGTCAAGGAAAATTGATCAGTGAATATCGAAAATTCGCTGATCGCAATTGGCTGAACGGTAAGGCTGTCTAGTGTAAACAATCCGAATAAACCCATCACAGGCCTCGGTTTCGACTCGCACGGATAAAAATTTCGATCGCTCTTTCGCTTCCTTTTTTTCAAACATTATCGGTTAATTATCTTTCTATATCAAAACAAGCAACTTCGAAGGAATGCTTTTTACTTCCAGCAACCTTTATCCCCGCTTCCCTCCCACCTCTCACCACCCTCAAGTGTTTTTTATGAGCCAAGAAAATTTAGACCACCCAAATCAACATGCACGACGACCGTTTCCTTTTTTTCTATCCAACCAATTTCGATACAGTTGACATAAAGTTTTTTGACAAACGCAAAACAAACTCAAATTCTCGCGAAAGTATTAGATAAAAATATTTCATAATAAAGTTTAGTGCTTTTTACGTGAACATTTTACGTAATCAAGCAAAAGCACTGAACTACCTGGTAGAATCGGGGGAACTCCACTGAGAGCCATCGATCCGTGCTGATGACAGCCGCGCTGAAGAAGCAGAGAAAGTGCGCGACCATTCCGGCTTGCATGGCCACACCTTGCATCCATTGGATGGGCAGTCGCGGTCGGATCAACCGGCCTAACGGGGCGAGGACGGTCACTCCGCCGTACATGAGCGAGGAGAACGCAAGGTGCACGTGAAACAGCACGTAGGGTTCCTTTTTGTGCCAGGCGCGAAAAACGACGAGATTACAAGCATTGCAGAGGATTGTCAGGAGCGGGGGCATCAAACCGATGGCGTTGAGAATGAACCACTGCCGCGGCGGGCCTGTCCACTTACAGCTGCCGAGAGTTGAGTAGTCGGTGAGGTTGGTGGAGTTTGTGCTGTTGAGGTGAATGGATAAGTTCAACATTTTTGCATGAAAAGTTAATAATTATTTTCAGTTTCCGAAAATGCAACGAGAGAAGGTGAATTCGTGTAGCTTGATACATGTGCGCTAAGAAGCATTTTGGACTGTTGCTTATCGAAGCTACTTTTCTCCCCTCAACGACTTCGGGCAACATCTGCAACATAAAATACAAGAATCTCCATCCGGTAATTAAACGCATTCACATTTTTAGTTTACTACGAATGAATTGTTCCGGAAGGCAGCGTCCAAAACCGTGAAAAAGATTACGCCTCAAGAGCCAGAACTTCCGTTTCTGAAATAGGCTAACTCAAGTGGACGTACCGCGGTTACCAATTAATTGTACACCCTAAATTTAAGGATCATGAATGGCGGGAGCGTTCATGCATGATTTGCTGCCATGTTTCTTGGAATGCAAAAAGAGAAGGGATTGCTTAGCTGTCGTTCACGTGCGATCAACAACAAGGCAATGGTTTGATTTATTGGCCAATGCAACATAAACAAAATTGCTGGCAATCAGGTGTAGAAGTCAGCCCGTTCTCGTCTGACGAGAGAGCCAACTAAGCAGTGTACAGTTCTTTATTCAACAGCGGGTATTGATGAGTAGCTTTGCGCTAATCTTAAAATCGAACCACCGTACCATTGAGTACATAGCTAGGTTAGTTTCCTCAGGTTTGATGGGAAATAAGCAAATCAACCAAGAAGAGAGGAGAAGGCATACGAGAGGCAAAATCAAAGAGCTGTCTTTATTCTGACCGCCATTCTTTCCTTTTTGAAGCATTTGATTTCAAACTGGCATCGAATTAGAAACAGCCAAAAAATCAAGGATTCCTAGTATAATTAATTAAAGTTTGAAGATCACAACTGTCGCACAGATTAAGGCTAAATTCCGTGAGGCATAGGGAAGCTTTTTCGTCTATTAAATTTACTCCCTCTAACTAGTAAGTCGTATTCCACGCTCTGAAATTCAACTTTTCCAGATCTAACAGAAAATAGAAGAGCATGCGTGGGGTTTTATTACCGATCGCCAAATTACATAAATCTTACGATGTAAAATTGGAATTTCAAATTTTTGGATGATGGCGCCTTTCAAGATTCCTGCTCGAGGAGACCAGGGCCAACTAGGACCCGATCCTTCGCATTCAGTATGACGGTTGAACAAACTGGACTCAGTTTTTAGAAGAGCATGTTCATGAAGGCTTCCACGTAGTGGGGAGTCAACGTTGTCAAACTAGAAGGGAAAACGTTTTGGGACAAGCACCGAAATGCCTCGATTAGGTCGCTCTTCTTTTCCGCAATTTTTATCGGTCTCAACAGATGTTCATACCTCAATACCTCGATTAAATCATTTTTTGGTTGATGAATAACAGCTCACCACATAGCCTATCCCTGAAACAGATGAACGAGGAGGGATGGCAAAAAAGGTGCCCAGTGTCAAACGGTTTCAGATGCTACTTTCGGTCCTCTCGGACGCTCCTCTCGTAAATGAAATAGTCCCAAAAGTTTTTTAAGACATGCCAGTAAATATTTCCGATTGCAGGATAGCACTGGATAGCCCATCGTCGTGCTCAAATGCTTGGTATGGGATTCTTCATGTGGAAGATTATTAAAACTTTTGAAGAAGATGGTCGTAGCAAAACAAAAAATGCGTTTATCTTTACAACAGCTGATGGCATGTGGCAGCTGTCGAAAGTGACCTGCGTTCACTTGCCTCGCCGGCCTTTCCTCTTTCTCACACTGACCTACTTTATTTAAGCCCAAATTAGCAGCAATCCCTTTAAACCTTTGATATGTTCAAAATATGTTCAATCCTCCTCATCTTGTTTCAAGAAATGGGGTGGTGACAATACTCTCAGTTTGCCCCTTGCACAGTACGAGGAGTGTGTCCCGTTTTTAGCCATACATTTTTATATTGTGTTTCTAGCCCATTAGCAGTTTCATTACAGTAGGACCTTTCCAATAGTTCAATATGCACCTTTAAAATTCGATGTGGAATCGATCGGCGTCAGCCAATTATTTTCGGGGATTAGGGAAGGGATTATGACCAAATTTTGAAAGTTATGCTAGCGATTCTAGTACTCCTTGCAAACAAACACCTGGCTCCGCCCCCTGATTTCGAAACACTATTTCCCTAATGCAATCGATTCCAAATTAAATTTGGGACGGATAGTGTCCAGAAAAGTGTATTTTTATATGTTGGAAAGACCCCACTTTACTGAAACTGCTAAGTGGCTAGGCATAGCACGCAATAAGTGGTGGCTAGAAATGGGGGGCAATCTTCTCGTACTGTATGTCAAAATTGTCAGTCATTAACTGCCGCCGTTCACGACACTTGATAAGATGAAATCCGTTACGAATAATACGATTCCGGTAATACTACTGTAAATGGAGGTATAGAGAATGCGGGGCACAATCAAAACGGTATGGAAATCTTGGAATTGTTTGAGCGTGGTGGTAGTACTTCAATTTTTTGTGGAGAATCAGTACGTAACAGCGAGGAAAAGAACACAAAATGACAGGAGAGCCGACCGAATTGCGGAAGCATTTGAGCCCGCTGGCTTGTTAGTATTGTCACTCCCGGCTGACTTGTTAGTCTCAATTTCTGTTGGCATAATTGTAGCACTTTCGTCTTCAGACGATTCGAAGCAAAACTGGACAAGATCCGCCTTACACTTGAGCACACTGTAAGCTGACCAGAACGACGGCGCGCCACCAAACTGCACCGTGCTGCCATGAGACGTGGTGTAGTTGTCCTCGCCGGACACCCACAACCGTCGGTCGCCCGTTGTGGTGGCGCTGTTGTTGCGAATCCGGGCGAAGAAGGGGTTAAGAGCGCAACCGTCCCTTTGGAACTTGACGGTGGTTCTGTTAGTGGTGTTTTGTCCGACAGCACGCAGTATGGCATCCGGGATGAAAGCTAGTGGTTTCCTCATGCTTTCCTCACGATTTGCTTAACACGGGTCTCAGCTATCAGCTTTTACCGGTCGTGTAGAATGGCCACTTATCGTTAAGTTTTACTCCGGACATCAAACTAAAGGTATACTTAACCAATACTGTTACAGTGATATATGATCGGACGATGACAGTATGAGTCTATTTCTCAAATGCCGAATGCCGAATTATCGTACCGCTAATCAGTGCTACAGTGCACAAAGACAGTAGCTCCGCCCCTTGAGCTCTTATAAAGTTCTGCT
Source organism: Hypsibius dujardini (assembly GCA_001579985.1). Classification (NCBI taxonomy): domain Eukaryota; kingdom Metazoa; phylum Tardigrada; class Eutardigrada; order Parachela; family Hypsibiidae; genus Hypsibius; species Hypsibius dujardini. The sequence continues at coordinate 8,301 of LRSR01001078.1, forward strand.
GTCAATCAGTTTTATTTAAACTTTTAGGTTTGAGCGGGTCAAAAAAAAGTTAGTTCAAATTGTTTTGAAGGTTGGCTCTTGCACAGTGAATGTCGGGGTAAATGGAATGTGGCAATGTTTTCCAAATTTTGAAATTTCTGCAAACAAACGTTTTTGTGACCACAGGGGTAACAAACGGAGAAGACTTGGCCGGCAGCTAAGTATGTGTATAACTGTCGCAGCGTCCATCTGGGTACGTACACTGTAGTATATGGCCAAATCCATTTTGAAGTGAACAATTTCTGTTTATCAAACAGATGGACACGCAAACAGAAGCAGAGGCAGACAGACACACAGACAGACACACAGACAGACAGACAGACAGACAGACAGACAGACAGACAAACACTGACAATTATGGATGCCCTGCTGGTCTGCGACACGTCACCCGAAAAACCGAAAAACCGAAATGCCGGTTTCCTTTGACGCAGTTTCGTCGACCTCGGGGGCTCTTACAGGGCGCCCGTACAGGGCTTTACAAGTGAAAGGCTGACTTTTTGCCCAGGAATTGCAGCGAGGATGACGAAGTCGCCATTAGCGGGCGACTGGATTAATTTCGCAATGTGTTGAAAATGGCTACATTAACACTACTATATAATCATGTGTTTTACTAGTTCTAGGTAGAGTAGTACTTATTTTCCCTTTCTTCTAGTTTTCTTCTCTAGCTATCTCCATTTTCAGTCTAATAAACTTGTTAACTATCCAACTTCCGGTTGGTAGACCTAACACCGGCCTACAATGAGAAACATGCAACAATTACCAATCACTTACCCGAAAACATATAAACTGGATCGAGGAACATAACACTTCTCACCTCACAACGAGCAGATTTTGTGTAGTCTGTGGGCATCATAAAACATGAAAGCTGCTTTCCTGCCTACCTTTCTCCTCGGGCTGGCTCTGCTCAGCTGCGGCATCTCCGCCGCTCCTGTGCCGGCCAACGAGGTCTGCACCCTCGACGGCTACCAGTTCAAATGCCAAAACGGAGTATGGCCCCGCGACAAGGACATGACATTTCCCGCGGTGACCGATCAGACAACCGCACTGCATTTTGAGAAATTCACCTTCCATGAGGAGAACCTCCGACCGCTGCCGGCGGTCAATCTAACCAATTTGGGCATCCTCACTTTCGACAACGTCACCGTGTGGAACAGTGCGGGAAAGTCGGTCGGGTTGCCGCTGCAGCAGCTCACGCAGCGGCTAAACCGTGTTTCGGTAACGACGCTCAGAATAACCGACACGGAAGTGGGAGTGCTGGACGCCAGCTATTTCACGGGATTTCGCGGGCTGCTCTCGCTCAGCATCAAGTACTGCACTGTGGAATCGGTCACGCCGGACGCGTTCCAGCCCCTCCGTCTGGAAGGGGGCGGGAGTGTCTTGACGGAATTACAATTTTCTGCCAACAAAAGGGTCAAGACCTTTCCATGGGACGCGATTGTGCCCGTTGCGCCGTCCATTCGGGTGAGTATTTTACCCTCCCAAAATCACTATCCCAAATACGGTGACAATCGATAACGGTTACATTTACTATCTTGAATAACGTTCCATAATAAGTAACAAAGCATCTTGTAACCCTTTTTTTCCCTGAAGCAAAAAGATGACCAAAACGGAGTCCATTTATGAAATTTTAAATGGTACTAAATGGGGAATTTTTAAAAGGAAACTGCTCTTTACGTAGGTCGTGATGATCAACGAAAATAACGATCTCACCCAAATCACGTTTACGCCTCCACAATCTACATTGGAAATGAAAGAGTTTCAAACCTTGGAAATCAGCAGGAACTACGAGCTCGCAGCCGTCCCGGATGCCATCCTCCGGCCCGTCGGTCAAAACACTGCTAGGCACACCACCGTCAAGTTCGAGCTCAACGGCAACCAATGCGAGGGCTGTGCTCTCAACCCCTTCTACGCCTGGGTTCGCAACGCGGGCGCCACAACAACGGGCACACGAGAGTTGTGGGTGTCCTGCTGGTCAAAATGCGCCACGTCGTACGACACCCCGACGCCGTTTGGCGGCACCGTCGCCGCCTACTGGGGAGCTTAT
>LRSR01001079.1:0-54483 GCA_001579985.1 Hypsibius dujardini
GCTACGCCTACGTAGGCTCTAAAAATAACTCGAATTTTCTCTTCATGCTTTGTCAATTGGGTAAGGCACTCAGAGCACCCTTTGCGTAAGAAAACGAGTTCAACTCACAACTCCATTAATATGCACCGTAGAACCACATGTTAAATCAGCGAGAAAGCCCGTCCACTAAATTGATCACGTGGTAAGTTCCCTGTAAGTCAAGCGATCCCTTGGATCTACGAATAAACTCAGGTCATATTAATTTTGTAGGGCTGGATGGGCGGAAAAGTTGTAGTCAATGCTTTCATCTTTCTGTGGACTTGTATCATACGATTTCTGAAATTATTACCTGTGTTTGTTTGAAAACAACTCTGCAATTCGCCTCCTAAATAATAGCCTAAACGCGGAAATTTGCCGCCTCGCAATTCTCAAGCATTTGGATTGATCTTCAAGGAGGTTTTGTCCCCTCGTCCACATTCTGACATATCCGTCCGACAATGTCGTTAAACTCGCCCGCTGTGTCTGCATAGACGTGATGACCACTTCCGTTACCCAGCTGAAAGTGAAACTTGCAGTAAGATATCATGTTTTTGTAAACGATATTATAGTCATTGAGTATTGAGAAATTGGTTAAAAACCACTGTGACTGAGGCATTGCCAGATGCAGCCCGGCAAAGAACTAAGCGTACGTACGATAACATTAGTGACTGCTTCATTCCGGAAGTCTTTTATCGCATAAGCGACGGTGTTGTCAATCTAAGATTCGGAGCCGCAAATAAAGGTCACTGGTATTGCCCACTCTAAGGCGGTTATCCGGTTGTACATGGGGTTTTTAGACCACCCGAACCCGCAGGTCATGACCGTAAAGGCCGATTCCCCACTGGTAAGAGCATCGATAAGAATGTATGTCCGTCTTTCTGTTTGCTTGTCTGTATATCTGTCTGTCTGTCTGTCTGTCTGTCTGTCTGTCTGTCTGTCTGTCTGTCTGTTTTTGCATTTTAATACAATAGTATTGACATTGTAGTTTGTCTCTGTCTTTGTAAGTTTCTCACCTTGGATGTTGGGCGTTGCAGTGGTAAATGTAGTTGACGATAGCTTTCTCGTCGGTGGTCATGGTGGAGAACGTGCGCAAAAGGTCCGGCCGACACAGCTTGATTAAGTTTGGCCCCCATGGTCCCGCCAATCTCAAGCACGCAAATGGGTTGAATGGTTGCAATAAGACTGCTACGGCTCGCAACCAAAGTGGAAACTTTGCTAGCTGTGCTCTCTCCTGACTCTTATTCAACGGGCCGGCCGCTAATCCCCAAGGATCGACCATAATCAAATGGCGAATATGTTGGGGATACTTTAAACTGTAGCTGGCTGCTAGATATGCCCCGAGACTATGGCTCAAGAGGATGAATTTGTTTAGTTTCATCTCTTTTCGCCACGCCTCAATTGAGTCAACGAATTGGGCCTCGGCTGTTTCCGCAGTTGTGCCAAAAACTGGCCGTGACGATTGCCCAAATCCGAGCAGATCGAACGCATGAACTGTCCTCTGATGTCCTAAAATCACATCACTGCATTTCAAGGCCTGGCTTTCTTCTCTGATAAATAACATACGTTTGAGGAAAATAATGAAACCTAGAAATCTTCTGAAAAATTTGAAAGAATGAAATCTTAAATATGTGACATTAGCATGCAGTGATGTTTTAAAAAACATCACGCAGCTTTCATACCTAGAGCGTCCATATTTTGAGCCCATATTGCGAGTCTGCCGCCCAATCCGTGAACGAGAACGACAGGTGTGGTTGAATCAGAAAGGTTGCCATTTATCGATACGGTCCATATCCGATTACGAGGTGATGCTAATATCGGGACCGTTGACCGAAAAACCAGCCGAGAGAGGAACAAATCTCCCGTGATTCTGCGTCTTCAAATCTATAGAGAAATTAACAATGCAAAAAGTAGTACAATGTTGTTATATTCAGATTAAATTTTCACGTCTTATCACCCTCGTGACAGTGAGAAAAGAGGCATGGCATTTGAAATTCTAATGAACCTGATTTCTTTTCCTATAATACTGAGCTATTTAGAGAGAAGTTAGGTTCCACTGCGATCCAAATATACTCTCTGAGCGGTGAATTTTGTTTTGAAAACACAGATATAATTAACAACCAACTACGTACACGCGAGAATTGTTCGTTCAGTAGCAGCCAGATCCTCGGCACTTGATGGAATCCACTTGAAAGATCTCATCCATGGCGATAGGTCAAGAGGTGAAACCCAACTTTTCAACCAGTTTCTGAAAATTTAGCTGTAAAACTGTCACTTCATTTCTTGCCGTGTGCTATGGTAGAAAAGATCTATTCCACTGAACGTCAAATTACCGTGTAGTGGGTAAGCTTTCGCTGCCGTTGCAATCACCCATCTTGTGTTGAACAAATTTTGGGAAAGCAAGTCCTCAAGAAAACATACCACAACAGTATTCCTTCCAGCAAGAAAACCAGATATGGAGGCGTCTGCACTCACAACATTTTCAGGTATTTGTAAATCGTTCGAAATACGAAGACCAGGTTCGAGCACTGGTCTAGTTCCTGGTACTATAAAAAATCTTGTTTTCCCTGCCGCCTTATCTTTATGGGTTTTTCGTTTACCCTGCTTTGGTGGCTCAATGAACTCTCCATTAAATAATAATAATGGAAGTGCAAGGCCTCGCCTTGATCTTACCCGCTTGGAAATTATGGCGGCAAAGCAACTTCACAGACATCACGTGTCAATCACAGTCGGCAAGGTGGAACAGCACAAGAAATTGCACCATGGTTGTCTTCAACGGTTTCCTTCTTTAGTCTTCATAACGGTTCAAGCAATTGTAGTGCCCAACAATCAAGCATTCAAGACGCCACAAATGTAGACCAAACACCCTTAACAGTCAAATCGCGGCTACAAAAAAACGGTGTAATGGTATTGTCATCTCGCACATAGTTTTTGCAATATTCGGTTTTCAGACGAAGCAAATAGATATAAAAGACAGTCAAGTGCTTTTAGACGTCAAACAGTTCTTTGCATTATACATGTGCGAAGGTTGCGCGACGCAGTGTCCGTTGGTGTTGCAGCTCCTGGCTCTTCAAGTGCGGACTCCATACGTCCGCACCTCGAAACGCATCAGGGTAAACCACAATTGCCAGGTGTTTTCCCTCAAGCGTGAACTCAATATCGGGCCGGTCATCCCGGAGCAATTTACGGTACAACGTACGTGCACTGCCTCTGGCCAATCTGCTGATGACTGTAGTCATCATACGCTTGGATGAAGAAATAGACTGACTCACCAGGGCGAATGGGACCGCCCAAGACACCTCCTTTGCGTTGCGAACTCAGAAATGGAGCCCAACGCGAGAACCGAGACGCTCCACTGCGGCGCCACGTTCTTATCCTCTAACTCGACGCTCTGTTTCACAGAATCTGTTAGAATGATTCCCGTAAAATCCGGTGCGAGGCTGCAAGCCAGCGCAATGACCGTTCGGTACATGCACGGTCGAGTTCGGTCCAAATACCTTGATAAGTCACCCTTCAAGGAGATTTCACAAAGGATGCAAAGGCCGTTAGTGCACTGGCCTTGATCGATATGAGCCGGGTGTTGAATGACGTCGAGTGTAAGCGATTGATGGCGTCGTGGTTGGATTTGCAGCTACCTTCACCGGACCCGAGGGGAACCTCGTATAGACCGTTGACCTGGAGTTCGGCTCGAAAGTCTCTTGCGTTAGCCTTACGGCAGACATAGCCCCACGGCCGGAAGAAAGTCCGGAACGTTTTGCTCGTCGTGGAACCGTTTTCCTTGCAAGGATTGAAGACTCTGGACGTTTGCCTGCATGCATGACTCACTATTCGTCGGTTGAATGAGATAAATAATACCGAGGAGGATGGACAATGCTAAAGATTGCTTTAATTTTGTGGGTGATAGGTTTCAGTCTGGATTCAAAGCATCACAACATAGAGAAAATTTGGAATTTATAGGAAAATATGTAGGCTGTTGTTACGTCATTCGCTATTTGGAATTTAAGGCAAATCCACGTAGAACGTCCTGGCCTCACCCACGTCCCTATCGGAAGGTTGTGTAGCCTGAAAGCAGAACATGGTTCCATGCAATAATAGTCAAGTGCCTGTTATTGATTGCCAGCCGCCTTTCATTGTCCATGTCACGACGACTTCACGGTTCCTTTATCGTCGGTTTCGCTTGTCACTGTGGCATAGACAATGGACCTCAATGCACCATACTGCGAGGAGCTGTGTCCGGTTTCGGTAATTAAGAAGGTCACATTGCCCAACCTTAATTTAGCGAAAAATAATCGTAAGCCACGAAAAGAGAAACATGAGTCGCGAGATATTTGAAATCTCTATGAACTGAACCACGAACATGTGGTAAGTGTGCGCCGTGTCAGAAGTACGATCTAAGTGTTTGTCTCTGGGGAGAATCCATTCGGGTTTTGGCTTTGCCAGAGCCAAAAATCTTCACCTAGGGGAACCAATATGCGAATAATAAATACCCGCGTTATCAAACCATGAAACGCTCAACACAATGTAAAACTAAACGACCATAGTGACTTACACATGTCGGCCAAATTTTTCTGGCATTTCCAACCGAGCTCCTTTTCAGCCAAACTCGGGTCGCAGTAGTAGGTCGCGAGATCGCCCACCCGCCGAGAAACAATTTTGTATTTTACCAGCTTGTCGGACGCCTTTTCGAAGGCAGACACGACTTGAAGCACTGAATAACCACAACCGGTCCCCAAATTGTAGGTCTGCAAAAAACACTGGCCTTAACCGTAGAAACCGCAACATTGACCGAAAAAGGTTGCATGCTTGCAAGGCGGGCTTATGATCAGGCAGACAGACAAATCGTTACACCAAACAGAGTTCCCATTTACATATTTAAATAATGACCTTCAATCCAAATGGTTTCTCGAATAGTTTGATTGCGGCCACATGTGCTTTGGCCACATCTACAACGTGTACATAGTCACGTATACCTGAAACAATCAGAATCATCACCCACCGCTGCGAATTACGTTGTGCGAAAGTTCGTACCTGTCCCATCGGGTGTGTCATAATCCGAACCGAAGACCTTAAGCTCAGCCAATCTTCCAACGGCAACCTGCGCGATAAATGGCATCAGATTGTTGGGTAGTCCCTGCGGGTCTTCTCCAATCCGACCCGATTCGTGACAGCCAACCGGATTGAAATACCGGAGAATAATAATATCCCAATTCTACAATTAAAAAAATTCACACACGGTAACTGATGTCATGCATTCTGATAAACGAAATATTAATGACAAGAGTAGACGCATACGTTGTCCGATTTTTGGAGGTCTTGTAAAATTTCCTCGACCATGTGCTTCGACCGTCCGTAAGGACTAGCAATCCCGACACCAACGGGGTGTTTCTCATCCATCGGCAGGTATTGTGGTGTGCCGTATATTGTGGAGGAGCTCGAAAAGACGAAACGTTTCACATTGGCTTCCTTGGCTGCCTGTCCGAAACAAATTTAAATAAATAAAGGAGCTCAATGTTGTAATCGGAGATGTTACAGAAATTGGCATTCAGTAGACTAATGCTGGTGAAATTGATGTAAAGTACCTCCAACAAATTCAGAGTGCCGGCAAGGTTGGTTCTGTAGTAAGCAAGTGGGATCGATGTGGACTCTCCGACCGCTTTAAGTGCCGCACAGTGAATGATGCAGAAAAAAGAATGCTAAAAACAAATATAGGTGTATTAATGCACGGGCTAGTCACTAGAGAATGGCCTGAAAATATTATATTTGGCAAAAAAATGAAGCAAAATACATGGCAATTGATAGGGCTGATCTACTGTAAATCAAGATCTGCTCTTATGAATACAGTAGAAGAAGCCTTGATGTGAAGAATTATGCGCTGTTTAGATAAAACAGTATTAAAAATAAATTCATACAATAAATTAATTCCAAATCTCTTAGGACACCCTGTTAAGTTTTAGAGACCTCTTGGAAGACGCTCTTAAGTTGAGCCTGATCCAGTATGTCGACCTGGTAGAAGTTGCATTTCTTCCCCGTTAGCAGCTCCACTCGATTCAAACTTTCTGGAAGTTTGCCCGACTCATCTGCAAGAAAATTGCGACTCACACAATCAGAGACTATAGAGACTTGTTAAGCAGTAAACTAATTACATAAAATATTAATAGCAATTATCAGAAATTGTGCTCATCAGACAATTTTGATGATGCAATAAATCGTTGACCCTTGCTTGTGAATGGTCATGCTTCCTACCCGGTATTGCATTGGCAAAATTATCCACAGCCACGACCTCGAATCCCGCATGCAAAAGCTCAAGAATACAGTGGCTCCCGACATATCCCGCTCCGCCTGTTACGAGAACAACACGTCCGTGGTCGCCGGACTGTGCCATTTTTTTAAGACTGAAAATGTGCAAGTTCTTAAAAAATATGTCAATTCCAACGTTGTATGTTTTGGGAAATTGCCATAATTAACTCACGAGTTCAATGCCATGTAAGACCTTTACTAATGAGAACACGTATGTATGTAGTGTATATGCATCGTGATTACGGGTAGTGATCATTTACGCTCGCCTAAATTGTTCAGCTTCACTTGTGGCGCCTTCATCAGTCAGACAAGCAACGCAACCTGAAAACACTCGACTCGCATGACGTACAGTCAGCACCATATTGTTTCTCCGGTTGCACAAAAATCAGATGCGCGCATGCGCCGTCTGTTGTGGCAGGCCGGTTGGGTCATTAAAAGAAACACTGGCTAGACAAGCTAAGTTTATGTCGCCCACGGCAAACCAAATCGTGCAAAAGATAACGATCACAATTTATCTGGGAAAAGTCCCTATCAAGTTGCACGTATAGGAAATGTTATGTGAGCCTGTGGGACTTGTCTCAAATTCACCGAACAGCTCTTTCTACGGCTGTCTGAAAGTTTTGATGTTTGATTATTTAGAGTGACTGACGTTTTTGATTGGTTAGTGGGTGTGGTTTGCTTGACCGTAAGTGTGCATCTGGGGGCGGAGTTTGCCTTCCTTTTCATGCAGTAAAAAGCACGTGACCGGAGAAAAATGTGGGATTGACTGTATTCCTTATAACAAGTTTGTAGCGCCCATCATATGACCGCAATCTGACATGTACTGAAAGTGAGTCTGCCGATAAAAGTATCTTTTCATCTAAATGTTTTGCAATCAAATGTTCCGCTTTTTCCTCCATGAATCTCAGGTTAGGGAAAGTTTAGGTTAAGGTATCAGTTCCAAGATTTCAGTATTCCAAAGGGGACACGTAACTTTTTTGGGAGGCGGGAGGCTGAAATCCGGTGTGCAGACGTTGTCTCCCCAAAAGTATATGTGTGTCTTCCCCCAGAACGCTGATGATAGTATATCTGAGAACATGTCTCGGACGGAAAGTTTGATGATTATAGCATGTCAATTTGACCGTAATGCAAATGCAGAGGATCATATGTCTATGGCCAGAATGTCTGGGAACAAAGGGTCGGTCAGAGTACACGAAATTGACCCAACACCTGGAGGACAGAATGGCGACTACCTATATATGTATTCAAACGGAAAGGTGAGATGGTTTATAGGTACGGGATGACTCTAGAAAGCCCAGAAGCCAAGCATTAGAGAACACTAACAATGGGATCAACAATACATCGAGTGCTTACATGGGAACAGGTAGTGGGCGTATCCATCGAGCACGGCATGTGTTCGCTGGCCAAAGGAACATTTGTTCTCACATGCATCACTGGATATGTCACATATCATCAGTTACCCAAGCTATGAAATCACACACTACTACCGTAGTATAAGCTTATCTAAGGCAAGGTCGTTTATCCCTTGGTCTCGTGGCTGTGACAATGCTGGGCGGGGTAATGATCGCTTCTCATCGCGTTATGTGTAGTATTTATGTAGAGCATTCTGGACCGCTTCAACAATCGTGGCCGGCAAGGGGTCATACCGACTGGAAAACCATGATTTGTCAAAGTTATCAAAGGCTTTGAGTTTATTTGCTCTGAGGAGGTCAATCAAGCCCGCGACGCGCTCTCGTGCCTTGAACGCGTAATGATACTCGCGAAGCTCCGTGACCGGCGGTGACTGCCATCGACCCTGCAAGCCCGACAAGCACCAATGGACGCCGGCAATATTGCATCGTTCCGGTTTCCAGATTGATTTGCCCAGTGCGTGCTCACACCTGTCGGAATCTTTGTGGTCTCTACAGGTGGCGTTGTAACGCTCGTTGTAGTCCGTATCCATCTGTGGTTGTGGTGCTCGGCTTGGATTTGATTTCGTTATCATTGGGAATTTACCTGTTGGATGAATTATATAGACAAAAGTTGAGTACCAAAGCACGTAAATTTTAGAAAAAACGACCTGATCAATCCACCGCTATGTGAACATGAAGTAAAATCAGATTTTTTGTACAGTACCACAAGTCCCAGAAAGTATTGTTTTACAATAAAAAGCTAATAGTCTGAAATATAAAAAATTACTGTATAGCAGTGCCAATAATGCAACCGTCGTTGTTATCCTAGTATTATTAACCGATTGCAGTATTATGTTGAATATTTGTCTGAACAAAAAGAAACAAGCATCCTCTTTATAAAATTACATTGCCCCGGTAGTGGTGTTTATTTAACGAAAAACTCTCGGCAGTTTTCGTCGAAGTTTGTCTGATTCAAAAATGATATTTCTTTTCTCAACCTGTCTCCCCAAATTGGACTCTGGTAAACAGTTCCCTCTAGTACAATTATAATGAACGAGAAGCTGTTACTTGAATTACCTTCCCTCAGCACTTACCATCACCTAGACCATCGTTGAGGGTACCTCCTCCAGTCGCCTTTACTGTGAAAGACTTTACCCCATAGGGATCGACAAGAAGTTGCCCACGGAATGTGAAATTCAACCCGGAAGTGCCATAGCGCGCCGGTGTGACCAGAAAAAACTCTGACAAAGCTCGGCTCAACGGTTCGATATGCGTCGCTTTGTGTTTGCTCTTTATATATTCCCATAAAGTTACACCGAGAGGGGAGTAAATAAATTCGTCCACGTCCACCATCATGACCCACTCGCTGCGCCGTGCACATCTCTGATTGCAGTGATTAAGAACGTAACTTTGCGTGTCATAGTAGCGTCGTCTGGCGGGATCCGATCGAGCACTCGGACGTTCCGCGTTGGCCGGGACAATTTCAACCAAGTTCGGCTCGCCCCTGGACGCGAAAAAATGTTGCAGTTGAAGGGTGTCGTCCCAGCTGCCATCGTCATAAAGTATAAACTTGTCCACCCCCTGGAGGCGGTAGTATTCGATCCATTCGAGGACGTAGGGCATTTCGTCGCGAACTATCGCGCAGATGGTGAGATTTCGGATGGGCTTCAACTTCCGATGACCACCGATAGCTGTGGTCAAGACATTGGGTAAGATGGCAAACAAAACGGTAATGACGGCCACATCGGGCCTGTATGAAATATGAGGACGCCATAAATCCTCCATTGCCTCGCTAACTTTGTCATCATAGACCGACGAACAACTCCTTTTAATACAATGCAACGTGGAAACCGGAAACAGACAGTCAGATGTGCCACATTAAAATGTCTGTTCAGGCGAAAAGAAAAAGAAAGGTTCGACCAAGCATCCGAGCAGCAAACATCAGCGTATCACACCAAAGTACTCGGTCAACTTAGAAATGTGAAGTTTGGGCAGTAACGTTATTTAACGGATCAGCTTAATCACCCTTCCGGATTCTTAAATAGATTTTTGTCGAGGGAGTATAGATGCAAATATCAATCGACCCCTTTGCCCAGTGGTCAATGCCTCACTGATTTGTGTTATTCTCAACGACTTTACTGTACGTAAATGGACTTCACGCATGGATGTTGTGCATAATTAGCACGCCTGATAAATTACAAGACCGCTTTAGCATCTGAACACTCTATCGTCATGGTCCCGCGATTCCTTGCCGGCGAACATGTAGAGATACGGTACCTACAATCTAGGTGTATTGTTGATAAGCAGGTTCAACTGCGGTTTACAGTAGAGGTATTCAAAGCTCGCTTATTATGCAGCGTTTATTTTACTATTTCAAACTCGCTAATCTTCCGGGTTTTGCATTCCCTGCAACGGTGATACAAGGACATGCCCCCTGGCTTACCTGAGGCTGTGTCTCCTCCTTGGCTGCTTTTCTCGCTTATCTTCAAAACTACGGATATTAGCGATTTTGAAATAGCGAAATAAACGCTGCAAAATAAGTGAACATTGAATACCCTTACTATTTACGTGACATTTTTAATATCCAAAACCTAATTATAAAAGCGTTGGTATCATTTGTCTGAATGTTAGAAGGTACAGAATCAGCAACAGGAGTATAATGAAGGGTTAATTAAGCCAGGCTATGAAACATTAGGCACAAACGTGTACTACCCAAAAACGTATCGGATGATAAGTAATTTTTGTTAGAGTGGCGACAGCCTTTCAGATGTTAGCTGACGTCACTATTCAGGATTGCTGCACAATCATCACTGCAATAAAACTCAATAAAACCATAATTACAAATAACAATCGATGCTGCAGGCACGTCTTTTTCGTAGTCGTATATCCATCTCGTGAACGAAATCATTCTGAGCTTGCCATACAAAATGACGAGAAGAATTACTCTTGGAAAACAATATTAAACTGTTGTGTTGACTGCAATTGTGAAAAATTGCCCATGCTTCTGCGCGGCAAGGATAATGACACACCATATCATCTGCAATTGTTCAGGTGCGGCTAAACGTCTAAACTGCGGCTTGTATTGACGTACTCCTGCTGTACAATTGGACAGCGGTATTTGTGGTCATCGACGAAGGCTCTCCAGCGATTTACGCCTTCGTTGCTCGAGACGTTCCGCGAGATCCAAAAGCTATGTCGAATCTGCAAATTCGCAAGCAAAACATTGTCGCCATAACTCAGACTTTGGCCCGTTGCTTGATGGAATTGTGATGACCGGTTAGGGTATACAAAACTTAACATACCAGCATTGTGCGACTATCAAACGAAGTGTCTTTTCCAGATATCATCGTCCTGGGAAGGTCAGAGTTTTTGCGTCAATTCATGGCAGTGATAGTCTGACTTTGAATTTCCGACACCTTGTCTCTTTATGAACAACACTCCTTGACAGTACTTACAGGGATGACGAAGGTGAACTAAACAATAAATTAAAATTAACCTAGACGATTAATTATTAATTTCTTGGTTATTCGATTGACTGAAAAATCTAATCTGAACCTTTTAATTACTAAAAATTAGAGTAGGCAACAGACAGGAAAAGACTACAGTAAGATTAGTGTATTAATTTGATTAAAGTATAGCTAGAGTAGTAAAAACGAGTCAAGAGAAGAAATGAATTAAAACACACAGTAACTGTTTCTTTGTTAAGTTAAAAGAAAATGGTTAGTTAACTAATATTTGATTTCAGCCTTCGTGCTTGGCAGGTTGAGACGTCCTTCCGCAATTTAACCCAAGGCGAGTATGTCTTCACTTGCAGCCAAATTCCAGACAGCAGGAAAAAGAATGTCGAACCCGGCCCGTTCGTCCTCTTATGATCAGGTAAGTTTGAACCTGATACACGTTTTTATAGTCATAATTCAATGCATTTTTACTCAGCTGTAGCCAGTACGAAATATTTTAGTCCTGTCTAGCTAATCCACCGTCTCCTTCTTTGCCCAGGTAAGGTAGCCTTGCACATCATTACCGCACCAAAACCTGAAGTGATATATATGAAACAATTCGTTATGACATTAGGTCCCTTCCTAATGAATACTTGAATTCTGATGAAATTGAATACATTCGAGACGGTCGTGCTTTCTCATCGAGATTTCTCGGCCGGATGTTCCAAGATGGAGTTTCCGAAATTTACATGGACAGATCGGATATCCAGCAGTCTCGCCTGATGCTGTCTCAGCATATTCGAAATATGGGAATTCATGGGGTTAAATTATTTAACGACTGATTTAGATAAATGAATATCAATGACTAGGAAGATCCTTTTCATCCAAATGTTTTGGTCGACTCTTCCAAGACGGCATTTCAGAGATTTTTACGGATCAGTCGGGAGTCTGACGCACGAGACTCATGGTGTCTCCTTTTGCTAATGCTACCGGAATTCGAGAGGTCACAACGTCCAATTGAATTGCGATACGGACAATTCAGATAATTGTGCCAATGGCCAATGGCGCCAATGGCCGCCGCCCAATGAACCGCGTTGCAGATCAAAAGTGAGAAACCGATTTGCAGAGATGATCAAGGTATGGGATAAGCTGAGCTTCTATTCCAATGCGGAGTGAACAATATTTGACTTGTTGGGTCATAGGACATAGAGAGTATGAGGCTGCTCTGATAAGTCTGGCTGGATTAGCATGCGCAACCATAGCAGTGGTCTTTTTCGTAAGGTAGAAAAGTATTTACTTTTATTGACTGACAAGAGTGGCGAATGATAGCTAATTAGAAGAATGGTTTTCGGAAGGAAACAACTACAGCAACGACTACTGAACGAAACTTGGTGAATGCTAACCAGTCTGGTTCATCATGAAAGGCCTTGCAATCAATCTCTTGCTCCATCATTTATTTGATCTTTTGCCTGATCAACACAACACACCGTGAATGAACTATTTTATAGCCGCCAAATGTGCTTGTGCTTGAGGTCACCATTTTGAGAAGTTTGGGACGGCAATAGTCCTATTGATGCAATCCCAAAATACCATCGGTCATAACTAGTATTAAACATTTCGCCTCAAAGTTGGCAATTGCAGTATATAATGTTAAAAAAGATGAAAATACAAAGGATGCGGGTTTTGGCATCATACACTTGGGAGTGACCACACAAGAAGACAGTTTTGCTAGCAGCCGAATAGCCCATGCGCTACACTGCAAAATTGCCGTTGCAAATTTCAAAGCAATGAATCTTCATAAAAAGCGGAGGCGTATCGCGGTCACGGAGACAGCTGCCCTAAGCAAATTGATTCCAATCGTCGAGGGGGGGGGGTGCAGTTTTATTCAACATTAAATCGGAAGTTGCTGAGGGCAGTAATTTTTTCCCCAGCAATATGGGCAAAAATTATGGTTGTCCCTCCCCCCAAACGGGGTTGGGACATATTGTTTGGACATTTTTTATTCAAGAGATTGTTGCCCCTCATACAACTACCCCCCCCCGCGATCAGCTTTCTAGGGTGGACGGGAAAAGGTGGGTGAATTCCAATGGCCAGACCAGAACAGATTTCGGCAAGAGATCTCCGTGCATGCAGCTAGCTTCTTGCATGATGACAACTTTTATTCATGACCTTTTATGTGGGAGGACTCTGCGCAGAGTTCCCTCGAGGTTGGGGAATCGAGCATGCAGTTGCTTGCGAAATTTCTGGCTCACTGCGCAGTACAGGTAAAAGTTAAAGGAAAAGCCAGTCTCAATGAAGACCCACAGAATTTGCTCGCAAATTAGCAACTGCCTGGGTGAATAACGCAGCACACAAAGCGGTGGATGGCTCATCATGTACAGCACATTCCACACCACATACGGGACCATCATGGTGAGGAAGATTCCGGTGCAGCCGACCGCAATAGCTGTCGTGTCGCGAAGACCCGTGGGTCTGCTTTTCGAGAGGCTTTGCTGGACGCCTAAGGTTGTTCCAGCAGCGCGAGCTCTTCTCATCACAAGCACCACGATGGCCGTATTCGTGGCAAGTAGCACGATGAAGGCTCCGACTGCGCTTACAATCTGTCAAGTAAAGAACATTTTTCTGGCGAGATTGCTTATGTGTATATTATTATATACTGCCGTCTCAAAGAGAGGTTTTAAGAATTTCCCAACTCCTGGCTGCTGATACCGTATGAGGCTTTGTTTGTTCGAATGTCTCTAATTGAGGGTGAAAAGTTGAAAGGCAGAATATTTTTGTTGAAACGCTTGTAGCTGTATTCTCTTGAAAAACTGTATCGCAGTAACAGCAAAGATTTTCTGGACACCTAACCGTACTATGTTCTGCGTAAATTCGTCTCCTGAACTTATACAATTTTGCTGTTGCTAAAAGGTTGGACAAATTTCGAAATTTCGAATATTGCAAGATGTATTCTGTTTTGCATCTGTTATTAAAAGTCCTCCTCCCATGGTGTAGTGAGATTATCGAAATAACCAAAATGCTACGGCTGCTATAGTACATCGTGGTGTCCGGTAGTCGGGTCACCTTGTGCATTTCTATTAGTCGATATTGAGAGCGAACTGGGATTGGTTTTTTCTTACTCAACCGCGTCGGTCCTGACATTAAACTAGACTGAAAGGGAGCGAGCCCAGCGCCAGCCTGACGAGCCAAGCGCCAGGACCGAGCCGTATCCGCGCCAAAATGCCAACGTTGGACGTAGTTTTGGATCCCAACAACCATCAACGGGCCGTCGGTGTGATCGTTCGCTTCGACCCGATTTGATGGACTGGACGTCATGGAAGATCCGCTTCAAAAGCTAGGTGGCGCTCATCGGATTCCCGGAAGCGAAGCTGCGGGATCTGCTCCTACGGCCTCTCGAGACCAAGCCATTTCAAAGACTTGTGTTCATGTGCCACCCCACCGAGCTAGCCAACTTGAACGTGCACGCCCTGTGGAAACGGCTGGACCAGGCCTACACCAGGACAACGTTCAAAGTTACTGAGTGAACTCTGTTCTTCGCGATGAAGCAGCGCTCCCTAGCTAGAGTCACTGCTAAACTTGGCCAATCGGATACGGGATGCCACCGTCGCGTGCAAGTTTCCATCCGATGTGCTTGACAACTCCCTCCACACGGCTTTTGTCATGGTAACCGAGAGTGAAAGCCCGCGCCGGCGCCTAATGTCTCAAGATATCACATCACTCGAGCAAGCCCCTGAAATTGCTAGGCGTTTCGAGATTGGACAGGCCGGAGCAGCTGGAACGAGCCGAACGCCGCAGTGAAGCAAGTGAAAAGAGGAAAGAACTAGGGGAGGAAGCGCGACAAGGCCGAGGGAGATTGGCACGCCAAAGATTGCGAGCCTGACAAAGAAGCCTGTCAAGGGTGCGGATCCAAACGCCACAAGCAGGACGACTGTTCGTACCTGGAGGAAGAGTGCTGGAAGTGTGGACACGCGCGGGCCGTGTGTAAGGGTGTGCAGAAGCCCGACAACGACCGCCGCGTCAACGCCGTAAGAGAGACGAAGACGTACGACATAGACGACTCCTGGGGTAGTAGCTGGAAGATCCTTTGAGACTTTCGAAATGGGGAAGGAATGTGGTGTCCAGTAGTCGGATCACCTTGTGCATTTCTATTAGTCTTATATGCGTGGCTGTGTGTTACCATGTGGACAGTTGGAAAACAGTGTCAGTTGATTGAGTCAGTATGGAGGCAGAATAAAGTGATACTAATTACCTCAGCCGCGAGATACGATAGATATCACTTACGGATACCTCTAAAAACGATCAATCTGTAGTATATACTGTTAGACATGAATGTGATGCAAGGAGGAATGAGACCAAAAATATTTCCCGTTCCTAACGAAGACGACTGGTGGCCCCTTTAATGGAGAGGTACTACATACTTTCATCCTCTTGGAGGTAGGGGTCGTTCATGATATAAAGCTAATGGTTAGTTAGGAAACTTGCTCAACGGACCTGAATGATGGCTTGAACTTGATTGCAAATCTCCAGCCACCCAGGGCGGGTAGCGACCCATTCGGCGGACGTCGCTCCTCTTGCTAAGCGAACTACGCTGTCAACGCCGATTTGCGCGAAAAGAATGATGGATAGGCAGCCAATGATGGGGATGGCAATTTTAGCCTTTTTAGGCTTGATGATGCCGTAAAATTTCATGGGTTTGGCCACGAGAAGCAATCTCTCCATTGAGAAGACAAGAAGAATCCTAAATATATAAACCATAAAAATCTTTGATGAAATGAATAATTGCAGTCATCACGTGGGTTGAGGCCGTGGCTATTACAATATTCGCAAGACCAGGCCGGTCACCCAGGTGCATCAGTAGTCTCACGGTGCATTCGCTGTTATTAGTCTGTTTGTTCAAATTGATTTTTAAAAGTTTGGATAGCTCTAACTTTGATTGAAGGCAAAATGATGTTTTTGTTCACCGATTAGTCCAGCATGCATCAGTCAGGTACATTCTTTTACGTTTCGGTTTCATGATCCAATCATTACCCAATGGAGAAGAATCCAAACGTGGTGCAGATATGCTCTTTCATGGCGTCATAGACGAGAAAAAATGTGGCGTAACCAGAGCCCATGGTCAGGATAAGCTCCGGGGCGGCCTTGGATAACCAGCCTGGGAATCGTAGCCAACTAAGTGCAAATAACGCATACCTGGTTTACTAAAATAATTAATCTGTAAGATTAGAAGTGTCAGACGCAGATACGTAACGGGGGGCACAGCAGCAACTGCCTTTACCTATGTAATTCAAGGCGTTTCGGGGGACACTTTTAATTTTTATTAAATTATGGGTTACGACGGTAGTTATTGCTTTTTGTACCACTAAAGCAAACCAAAAGTCAAGATGGGCCATCAAAACGGCGATTCTTGCCATGAAAATGCAAGAAAATGATCGACTTGAAAATGCTTACTGGAAAATCTACGGTCAATCGCGTTATCGCAGAATTTAAAATAAAAATTTACTTGGTCTAATGCGTGTTACGAGACGAGAGCGGTCATAAATGTCGATTGATCTGTGTGTTTGAACGCTGAAATCTTGAAAAAAAACAAGTTGGTATAGTGCAGGAGAAATCATGGCTTGCAGATAGAGCACCTTATGTCATTTTGAATAGATTGGAAATGATCAATAAAATGGTTTTGCGGAACTGTCCCAATTTCGCACAAAGAGGCTACTGTAGAACGTACATGAGTATGATATCAGAGACGGCCATGGCCATCATGTACAGGTCAGACGTAGTTTTAGGTCGATTATGCATGAGGACAAGCAGATTGATCGTGTTGCCCACCGTGGAGAGAAAGAAGAAGACAGGGTAAAGTACCGCTTCCACAAATCGCACCGGATGCTGCGGATGGAGGACTTGTTCATCCACATGCTCGGTCACATTGCACTTGGTCAAAAAGAAGTCGGATGAGTTCATGACAGGTCAACGAAATCAATCTTCAAGAGACGAGAATTTCTTTCAAACCAGAACAAGGTCTACAGTAGCGTGACCCACGCTGAATATGTGCGTATTGTATGCGTCGACGAATGCGTACGTCGAATATTTGTTTGCGCGTTGGTTGTAAACGTAACCAACTTCAAGTGCGTCACCAACATTTACGGGCTTCGCATATTAATTGGAGCGAAATTCAAAGTATTCCTATCATATGAACGGACCACGCAATTTCGGTATGGTACTATCAGCACAATCAATATATGTATACTAACATACGTAGTGTTTTACTTTCTTCGAATCCTTTGTTGGAGCCTTGAAGCCAGATCGCATTCCAATATGCGGTAGTTAGTTAGAAAATGAAGACTGGAGCAGCGATAAAGTGGGAGGCGGCATCCGACATAAGTCGTCAAGGACAAAAGAAAAATCACGAAGTTGAAAAAATAACTTTATAGTAGGGATAGAGTAAACGTCAATAACAATAATTGCCGTTTAAAATTGTTCTGCAGTTTCTCTCAGCTATGTTTAAACCTAAAAAAGCAAAGGGCACAATTTTTGCGCTGTCCTATTGCCTATTGACGATGTGAGTACGCACCACTGAGTAGGCGCGTCTCCCATGATATGTCTTAGGTCTTCTTTATTAACCACTTGCCGGTGCAGGTTAGCAAGCCCGCAGACAGTAGCAATTACGCTGGTCAGATCGCACAACTAACCCGGATATTGGAGGAATTAGCACCTTCCTGATGGCTTCAAAGCTCATTTCCATTCTCGAGACTGTGTGGAGAGATTGACACGTCAATGTTCCTTACTACAAAAGTATATACGTTAGTATATAATGTACTGTGCTTTCAGTGTGGAAAGCGCTCCACCATGAACACACATTATTGGAACAGGCAATAAACCTACGTTGTTTGCACTATCAAGAAATTGAAGCAGGAGGAGAGGAACTCTTCTCCGGCTCAAAGGTTTACATGAATATAGGGTAGGTGAGTCAGGCAGGGTTCGTTTAAGGCCCTTACAAGTCGGAATCATGAACCCTCATACGAGGGTGAGGGGTGGGTATAGGGGCAAAATGCATTTTTTCTTCAAAATTGCCAACTTTCTTGAGTACAATGTTATAGTACAAGTCTATGGGCATATGGCTACATCATGTAGGCAAAGGTGTTCCATGCTATTGACTAGGGCAGTAATGGAGATTTTCCCTCCCAATCGGCGTAAGTTTTTTACAAATAACTGCCTATTTATCGTGGTTTATCATTGGGGTCTCCGCGTGCAAATGACATTACCGGCTTCAGAAAAGAATAAAGAGGAAAGACTTCCCAGCAAGGTTGTGCTGTGAGCAGGTGCTTGATTGATTGAACGTTTACGTTTTCCTTTATTTTCGTTGTAAACAATTTTGATTTTTAAAAATACATTTAAAATATGTGTATTTATATTTTTCCATGCCAAATTCAATTTGGAGCCGATCGGCATTAGCTAAATATTTTTCAGGTGTCAAGGGAGCGAAATTGTGTGTATTTCTCAAAAAGGACAAGAAATTCGAGCGTAGCTTTTCAGAGCTGGCCTACCGCTCCGCCCCCTGACTCCAAATTGAAATTGGTGTGGGAAAGTGTTAAAATACATAATTTAAATGCATGTTTCAAAATCGACATTTTTTACAGTGAAAATCAAGGAAAATATTGAGCTTTTAATTAATCAAGCATCCGTTCACAGCACAAACTCGCTGGGGAAGAATTTTTCTTTCTTATTCTTTTCTGAAACCGGAGATGTGAATTCCACGCGGAAACCCCAATGATAAATCATAAATAATAGATTGCTATTTGCGAAAAAAAACTCAAGTCGAATCGGAAGGGAAAACTCCATTACTGCCCGAGTGAGCTAATGTGTACGAGTAGTGCACCAAATAGCAGAGAATATTATATCGGGCGTGGACTTGATAATGCAACGTGAGATGTTCAAACGCTGGGTTATGGTAAGGGCAAATGGCATCATGCATTAAACTGGATGGGGGAAATGGGAAGAGAAGGTGAAAGATGAAGACGAGCATGACACGTGAGAGCAAACAATGTTCATGCTATGTGCCCTTCCTCATGATCACCCAATGCACAGTAAATGGACCATTTGCCGGCAAAGTGCCTGATGTGGGGCCTCCATTTCGAAAAGTCAGTAATAAGATGGTGGGAAGAAAGTGGGAAGACAGTAGTATCGTGGATGTAATCCTAAAATGCCAACTGGGTGTTCGCTAGTATCTAACATCAGGTGGATCATAGCATTCCTTGCTAAATCGTGATTTATCACCGTGACCAACAAAAAACTGATCCGTATAAGGAGGGTTCCCGGCAAGTCGTACAGTGTATCTCTGGATGAGATCGAAGATAACATGTTCCTTAATTTGAATAAGCCCAACGTGCAACTGGTTAAGTTGTACAGATGTACCTCTTGAATGATAGTTTACAGTGTAAAGCTCTCTTCGTCGGAATTAATCACTGCAACAGTATCCGAATCGCGGGAACGAGACCGAGAAAAAGCAAGAAACACGCCACCGCTGCGCCTGCGTCTAGCAATCAAGAATGCAGCAATTGCAGTCACAAACACAAGAAGCAGTACCGCCGACACAATGCCCGCAATAGATCCTCCTCTCAGTCCAATCAACGCACTGCTTTTAGTCCATGTAGTAGCAGTACTAGTAGGCTCCTTTAATTTCTCACAGATATAGCCCCGAGTCACGCCTTGGTCGCATTGTACCCTGCCCCACTTTCCGGATGGTTTGATTTCGGTACATGATTCGCGGGTGTAACCCGTTACCGAAGGTGTTGCAATTTCGGGTTCGCTGCCTGAAAGACATTTTGTGATCGATACCTTTCTCACAACTCAAATTATCAAGTCAGGATCATTGTTTGATAAAAAACAAAGCAAGAACGAATGTCCAGCTATTTAGTTTAACATGCATAAAGTAATATGTCTAAATTGGAAATGTCTGTTTTTTATGACATCAGTCATGTAAAAACAGATTTTTCAAATCCATGATTTCAACTATTTCAACTATTTCAAATCAAACGTTTGACAAAGCCAACCATAACTAATTTAATAGAGTAGAGTAATATAGTATATTAAACAAGATCATTTTCGTATTAACTAATTTAAAACAATTATTGGGGTTTCGGTATTAGTTATGTACTGTATAAAAAATGTATTTCAATGTGGAGCCGCTAATTTTCGCAACGAAACATACCTTGTTCCCAATTCTGGTAGTTTCCTTGATACGTGGCGTTATCATCGATCCAACGCCAAGTGCCAATGCTGGTCAGCGGTTCCACTTCCTCATACAAACCAAGCCACAACGCGCTTGTGGACCGTTCGATATATTTCTCAAGCAGTTGCTGATCCGCTTCACTGCGGATCGTAAGAACACTGCCCCCCATTTCAGCACACGCGTCTTTCGCTTCGCTCCAGGTCGCTTTAAAGCATTCGCCGAATACCGTTGCAGTGGTATGAGCAACGTAATAACAGAAGTCGTTGCCCTCGTCCGGAAATCTGACTGGGCAAGTGCCAGTGACATTAGCAATCAGCTTTTCGCATTCGACTAAATAGGGTCAAAGCACACAAAAACCATATACAATTTATCTGCCTATATGCTGTCTGTCTGTCTGTTTGCCCTATGTATATTTTTCATCTCGTTATCTGCCTGAATGTCTATCTGTCAGTCTAACTTTTCGTTCCATACCTGTCCGCTGCTCGCATGCGACGAACTGGACAGTATCACTGCACGGCCGCGAGTTCCATTTCCCATCGCGATTGATCGTCACACAGTTACCCTCCTGGTTGCTCGTATAGAAATTGACAATGTTATTTATCTTTGGAAAACATCCGCTTGTCCAAGTGAGTTTGCCCTTGTTGTCAACACCTCCCAGCCATGCCTGAGCCTTATCAACATCAGTGACGGGATCAGTCGTATTAGTCGCTTTGTTGAGCAGTACGCGTACGAACGCGTTCTCATACGGATTGGTGATAGTAGCAAATTGTGATCCTCCCTCATTTGAACATGTCGCTCTTGCGTCTGTGGCCGTTGGGAATATGCCGAAGCAGACGCCGTTTAGATATTCAAACCCAGCCGAACAGTTGTTGGATGGAACTGGTGCAGGAGCTGTTTGGTCTTTATACAAAACACAAAATACTATCTCGACAATTCAGTAGACGCCATAATTAAACGTGACCTTGAAAAAATTATGAGTTTCTCATCCTTTTTGATTTCCTGATGATATCCGCACCTTTTTGCATCTTGCAAATGTAACCAGCAGTACTTCCACAGGGTTGGTCATTCCATCGTCCAGCTTTCGCGACGTCTCCGTAAATTATCACACAGTCTTGCTGCAATATTCAGAGTTGCGACGTTAGTGATCACGACGCTTCTTACAGACATGAACATCTCTTGATTTCAGGACTGAGCAGATTTGGCGCAGGTCTATGGAAAACTAAATGGCTGTCCTGAATTTTAGGCGTTTGTGTTCATTTTCTTGCTTGAAATTTTGTTAATCGAAACGAAACTAAGACCCACTTAAGATTCAATTGAAATTCAATTGAAAAGGGTATTTCGGCGAGCTGAAGAGACACTGACCGTGTTGGCGGACGTGTCACTGGGTTCGCGATAGTTCCAATTGGAGTAGCCAAAGTAGCTGTGATCGGTCCAGTACAGTGTTTTTTGGTCGTGTTCTTCGTGTAGACCAGTCCAGCGATTGGATCGATCTGCGCCCATATGGGCCAGTAGGAAATCCTGCTCCAAGTCACTCTGAATTGACACTAGACTAGAACTCTTGGCGAGGTCCGTCGGATGAGCGTACAACTGCTGGCATGACTTTAATGCATCCCCCCAGTTCTTCCGCTCATTGGCCGGAGAAAACCAATAGCACGATGACCCTGTGACATTAAATAAAAAGGTTATTTAACAACTTCACGTCAAAAAACTACGCCAGGGCTCAAAATAGTGTCAATTAATAGGAAAAATGCAAACTTTTAAAACAAAATGTGCATTTGTATTTTGTCCGAAATGTCGAGGATTAAAAAAGTTTAAATCCGAGATTTGATTTAAAGAGATTTGCGATCACCCCCTAGATATTAAGGAGACTTCTGCGCCCGGGGGAGGGTGCGGGTCTTGAACGGGGGAGCGACAAATAGAAAGCACTTTTCTGGTTGCTAATGCGCCGACAGAGCTGAAATAAGGCGAAACATCTACGGGGAAAGCGTATAATTATCCTAATTTTTTGTATTCCTAATTTTTTATGATGATAATTCGTAAGAATAACTCGTCAACAGTCAACGATACTGCTGAAATTACCACCGGGAGCGGTGCGCCCCCTGCTCCAGGGGGTTGTAGATCATTAGTGTTTTGCTATTTTAGGTCCTGGACTAGGCAATTTTGCTAATAAGTTTGAGTGCAAATGATCTCGATTTCCGAAATGGCGACGTCTTGTCAGACAACAGGAAGAATTTAGCTACTTTAATAACTAGATTACATCGAAAAGTATTAGCAAACTCAGAACCTACAGTGTAGAAGGCACTGGAAAATTTACTCCGAAAAACGTACTATAAAATTTTAAAAGTCAGTTAAAAATCACTTTTAAATATTGAATTTGAAACTATAGCTATAATATTTTAAATATCTAATTATGATGAGTTTAGAAATGAAAAATCTATAGTTCAAGAACACAGAAAACAATGTCTTAATCGATGTTTTTGCTTACCAAAACGAACACAGTCCTTGCAGGCAGCAGGGCATCCCCAACTCTCATTAACCACAGGCGGTTTAACCAGAATCACCGGTATTTTGGGCTTTCGACAGACAAACCGGAAGGACCACTGGCACCGAAAATCACGCCACTTCCCTTGACCGTTGTTCATCACAACACACGCTTCCGTGGCCTCATTATTCGGCTCATTGTAATCCCAGACGCGAAAAATATTAGCCGCGTCTCCGTCCACCCATGAGTGCGTCATGGTGTGGACGTTTTTCAGTCGGAGACCGATCCAAAAGTTGGTGTCGGTCGGGTAGTCCCGGGTTAAAATTTGCCGGAGAAACAGATGGTTGTCCCGTTCGATAGTGGCCAAATGGGCGTCCATCGAGTTACAGGTCAGTTCGGCATTGGGCCACGATGCAAATGTACGGGAGACGAAGAAGCAACTGTCGGTTTTCGCGTCGTAAAACCAGTCCCCCGTCTTACTAAACCCACAACTTGCTGCGCAAACAAGAGACATTGCAGTTTTTTTACAGACCTGTCTGTTTGTTTCTATGTCTGTCTGTCTGTTTGTCTGTCTGTCAGCCTGTCTGTCTGCCTGTCTGTTTGTCTGTTGTTTATCTGTCTTGTGATGACATTTGACGACATTTTATCACAAGAAGGGATCACTGAGATGTGACCTGTACCGTTATTTTCTGGGCTCCTCAATCTTTCACAGATGTAACCTTGTCGGTGGCCGTCCATACAGGGTCGGTTGTTCCACAAGCCAGCCTCCGAAGCGTCCCATCCCCCGTTCAGCATCTCCCCACAGAGCTCCCGATAGTACGACTGACCCATATTATCCGGTTGACCTGTGCCACGTTTAACAATAAAGTTCTTCATGAATGCATGTAAATTAAAATCGAACGAAGAACGGAGGCGGAAAAAGTTCGGTTTGGGCTGAAAGAGGGAACAGCAAGAACTTGCCTGGTTTCCAATTGACATAGTTTTGCTCAAACTCGAAAGCCGGATCCAGCCACTTCCACTTGCCGGCCAATGCTGGATAATATGAGGTTGGTTCGTAGTACAGACCGATCCATACACCCTGCTCCGCCCTGCTCGCATACTGCTGCAAACAATTTTGATCCTTTTCGTTGCGAACAGTCGCTAAGCTTGCCCCCATGTTGGCGCAAGCAGTTTTGGCACCTTCCCAGCTGGTCTTGCTTCTGATTAACGTCGGGGTGGTGGATGATGCGCCATCAATTCGGTAGCAGAAATCGCCACATTCTTCCGGGAAGCCCACGGGACAGGTCCCTTCGCTAGAGGCCGGCTCAGCCTTGTCACATTCCTGCGCACCTACGCGTTCAGTGTTTTCAGACATCACAAATTGAGAGAACTAAGACATCAAACAAACAAACAAAGAACAGACATACAGAGACAGCATGCATACCGTCCCGTTTTTCGCAAACCACATAAGGAACTGTTTGGGGATCTGACTTGCAAGACAGCTTGCGCCATTTTCCGTCATGGTCCATTACGATGCAGGTATCATTCTGGCGGACTGTCGCAGTGTCCACATCTTGAATATTATTAAATTTTAGGAAACATCCGTTGTCCCATTTGACACTTCCTCTTGATTCTTTTCCGCCAAGCCAGGCAGTGGCGTTAGCCGTACTGTTGTTGTTGCGAATCCCATGGATCAGCACGTGGACGAAAGCATTTTCCATAGGGGTGATGATTGATGCCGGCCGAATTCCTACCCCAGCTCGTTCACAGATTTCCTCTGGGAGATGCGAATCGTTCATGGGAAGAATGCCAAAGCAAGTGCCATTCTTGGAATAGAAGCCAGTGGGACAATAGTTAGACTGCGGGGGAGCACTTTTCGTCTGCTCTGTAAGAATTAAAAAATGCAAGACATATGCGACAAGCCGTCATTGTAAGTCGGCTTTCAGGTCTATCAATATACCCGATTGACTATCTGTCTGACTGTCTGACTGTCTGCTTGTCTGTCTGTCTTTCTGTCTGGTTGTGTGTCTGTTTTGCTTGCATATTTAATCTTTCATCTTGCAGTCGGAATACCTTTCTGCATTTTGCATATATAGCCTGCTTTATAGTCGCAGACCGCATCATCCCACAGCCCTGCTCGTCCCAGATCGCCGTACATCCAAACGCACTGGGGCTACAATATACCAATACAGCAGCGATCATACATTCAGTAGAAGCTCAGATAGTTTGTCCGAGGATTCGCTAAGTATATGTAGGTAGCTTACACCTTCGCGTCGCGGTTCGCCATAGTGCCAGTTGAGAAAGGTTAAAGAAGTCTGGTCAGTCCAGTATAGCGCCTGTTCCGTCTGATCCTCTCGCAGGCCTGTCCAACGGTGCACACGGGGCTGCATGTACGACAGCACAAGTTCGTTCTCAATTTCGCTGTGGATGGACACGAGGCTTGAGCTCTTTGAGGTGTCATTCGGATGGTGGTACAGATCCTGGCAAGCTTTCAGGGCTTCAGTCCAGTTTTTCAGTTCATTGGGCGGCGAGAACCAGTAGCAAAACGATCCTGTCACGGTTCAATGAATGAACAATTACATATTGGCTATTATTGAAAGTGTAACACAAGTTGTGAGAATTCTCCCTGAGGACTACGCCTACCGAAGCGAACGAGGTCAGGTCGATCAATCGGACATCCCCAGTGATCTTCCACCTTGGGTGCTACGGCCGTTGAGTTCGCCGGAGCCTCTGTTGGCTTCACTTTACGACATACAAACCGAAGAGGCTCCGCCAGTTGGCTTTTATGGGGAATACAAAAAAAGATCATATCTTGAGATGGAGTGCATGAGCATTCAGTTAAAATTAAGCACCTTTTAATCGACTGACAAGCAGTCTAAATCAAAACCGGAAATTACAATCGACACAGCCTCTGTCCATCTCTTGAGAAATAGTGCATTTGATAGCAAAATATTTTGAATGCATCAAGTACAAAATATTTGTGGATATTTGTGTATTGAATTTAACAGAATTCGAGTACAATATAAACAATTTTCGGTATCCGTTTGAATTGAGTAACTGAAATATGAAATTACTACAATTACCAAGTTAAGTCTTCAATTTCAAATTTAAGGAGAAGCATTTCAAAACCGTTACTTGATTTTCAATTCTTGAAAAACTATTTTGAAACTTTATACAATTGTGATATAAGAAGCGACGCATGCTTGCCCCCAAAATATATTCTTCGTGAAAATTGCATTCATTTATGGAAATTTCAGTTCCTCGTCGAATATTAGTAAATTGTGTTTATTGAAGTGGAATGACGGCACACAATGGACTGACCAAGGGGCATCCCGAAATCGTCCATTGTCGCTGTTCATGACGACACATCCTTCGGTGCCTTGTGGATTGGGCTCATTCTCGTCCCACGGGCGGTACATGTTGACGAGATTACCATCAACCCATGAGTGGGTATTCGTCGGGAGATGGGACAAACGGAGGCCGATCCAAGCGAGGGTCCGTCCATAGGGTTGCGAAGTACGGATGATTCGCCGGACGAAATCGTTATTTCTCTGTTCAATGGTGGCCAAGTGAGAATTTATCGCCAGACATCGCCGTTCGGCTTCCGGCCACGTTGCGGTGGTGGAAGAGTAGAAGAAACACGTGTCCGTCGAGGAGTCATAGTACCACGCCCCATCGTTTCCAAATCCGCAAGTAACTTGATAATAATAGCCGAGCATGCGATCACAAAAAGGAATATAACCCGGCAAAAACGACTGCAATTCTTACAATTAATAGGAGGGGCAAAGGACTGCTGTTCCAGCCGTAGTGGACGGTAATAAGACGACATATAATTTAAACCATTGAACAAGCTCGACCTCCCTCCAGCTCCAACTCGACGCGCGAAAATCACTTCAATATTGAGGCCTGTAAAAATTGGACGACAATATAAACAATTCTGCTCGCGATCGAAATTTATAATGTTTCTCGTTCTCAAATTATTCCAACCCCCACGCCTTCTTGTGCCTGATTCGTTATTTCAAATGTAATTAGATTTTTTTACAAAGAGGAGGGAATAAAATTTGGAATGCGTTTCGGCGGTCAGCAAAAATTTGCAAATAATTTGTTCTCGATTAGTAACCTCTTGAATAGCAACCTCTTTTCGGAGCACAATTTTGGGTTAAATAAATGCTCGAGAAAGTAGCAGAATACGTATTCCACTTGACGAGAACATGATTAGAAGGTCGTACCTGAGAGAGCTGCAACTAGCGTGATGACCACTAGGGGTATCATTTTCCATATGGAAGGGAATGCTTTTAAAGCCCGCAACTCTTATTTCCAATTGTGAATACTGTGCTGCATGCAAGTCGGCGGCAGTACGTGAATGAAATGGTATAGTGTGGTGCTGAAATTAAACCGCCCGTGAAGTGAGATCCGCGTAGAAAGTCAACAAATACTAGTAATCGACATATCTAACGAACAAAGTTCGTCGCGCGATCCACCGCGCAGCGAGCGCGAGATTGCCATCTGCATCGTCCACCTTCGCTAATAAAAAGGAGAGCCGATGTTTTTTGCATAACTAAGCACTGCGCTAGATAACTGTGACGGTCCGCTGCAGTCCCACCACAGATTTTAACAATGTTTATTGAAATGAATAAATATATCCGATCCAAGAACGGAATGATTCTATCAAAATGGTACTCCTGTATTTTCAGTATTGTACAATTCCGCCGCGCATTGCTGCTTGATTGAACAAGTAAATTTTGACTTTGTCGTTCATTATATTTGTAATTGCCATTGGTGGTTTGGTGTTTCTTCGTTTCTTTTTTGGCTTGTCCCAGACATAATGCTCTAGTCCGTTTAGCGTTGCATTGCAAATATGTGTTGAATAGCTAACGATTAAATAACGCACTGGTCGAATTGTGTGTGCAGTTTTGAAAACAATTGCATTGTGCCCCTTTGTTCACCCCGGGACCCTACTATCAGGCATTCTGGCTCCGACTTGTGGGGACCCAAAACGAGCTTCTGTCGCTGGTGGTATTCAGTGGAGAAGGTCTAGCGCCCTTGAAGATTTACTAGGAAATCAAGCACTTGAAGAAG
Source organism: Hypsibius dujardini (assembly GCA_001579985.1). Classification (NCBI taxonomy): domain Eukaryota; kingdom Metazoa; phylum Tardigrada; class Eutardigrada; order Parachela; family Hypsibiidae; genus Hypsibius; species Hypsibius dujardini. The sequence goes on from LRSR01001079.1 coordinate 27,904, forward strand.
CTGCACGTCTGAGAAGGTGGTTGTTGTTGGCCGCTACTTTCAACCATCCCTCACAGACGAAAAAGCGGAAACTTTCAGTTCACGCCCGGCGGCGCGGTGCAGTGCGAAAGTTTTCCGCCGATTGCGATAAAGATTTAATCATCATACATCCCTTGACTATAAATTCTAAGAGAGATCAGTAAAACTACGTATTAAAACAGTGTAAATTTTCATATTCTTGTAAGAATATGGCATAATATCCCGAAAAAAATAAGGACAAAGTGTATTACAAAAATTAAAAAAACTTTGCATACAAGCGGCGCGGAATGACGCAGAAATAATCCTACGCGGTGCGATGACGACGCGGAAAAAATACCCATTTTCTACGCGGAAGGTCCGCGTCCGCGCCGCTTCGGATTTCCCTCTCTAACAAGCATACTCCGCCAGCCCATTGTCATTCCTACACGTTCACTCATAGGCTTCACATAGAGTGGGTGCGTGGGTGTGGGTGTGTATGTGGGCTGACGAAGTAATCTCGCCACCGCTGTACGTCTAGACTAATCCTATTCACATGCCGACTATACTGGTCATCATGGTGTCACTAGTTTATTCTCTTGCAGTGCGTCCTTCTGAAGCGCTGCGGGGGTTCGCACTGTCACGCGTCGTCGTCAGCCATTGGCCAACCTAGCCAACGATCCAGTTTAATTGCAGCCCTACGGATAACTCTTGACTGGTTCCGGCCTGGATACGGCCTGTTTTGACTATGTTAAAACAGGCTGGAATCCAGTCAAAATAGCTGAATGAAGAGACTGGATTGTAAGGTTGTAAGCCGTTGGATCCAGCCATCTTCCACACAGCAAGAACAACAAAACAGGAACACGAATCCTCTGATGTCTCATAATACTAGTGCGCACATAATTCAATAACAGACTAATTGATTGCAATTAATGTAAAATGAAATGATACTGATGAATGTTTAAGACAACAAAAACAGCAGATTAGTATTTTAACGCGAGGCGAAGCAAGACAAGTCTGAACTGAACTCCAAGTCGCAAACCAAGCCACGCGGTCTGCACACGGATCAGTGGAAACTTTCAAGAGAGGTGTCTTGCACGGGGCGGAAACTTTCGAAAGTATAGCCTGTATTCTAGGCTACATTACGACGAAAAGACAGGCTGGGCGCATCCAGCTTAGAAACAAGCGGATTGCAGCTCTTTTACAGGCTTATTGCAGTGTTCAGCCTGGAATGTAGTCTGAGAGTTATCCGTAGGGAGGTCTTACGACGCTATGATCTAGGAAAATTTACAGACACATTCTGTAGCTCACGTAACGAGCGCTCAATGTAGCTTTATGTTTCACTTCTTTTACCGATTGAGCTGAGTAAAGAAGAACGAACGATGTAATGGACGTTTCAAGTTTCGCGCTCGTGACTTTTACAGCTTATCATTTACTTTAATCAGCCTGATTTTACCTCTATTAAGCATTACCATTAAGAAATTCGGCGTGGAGGTTTCATCCAGCTCTTGACGTCAAATGAAATACTAGAATGCAATGTTGTTAACAGTCATGATGATATCTCCAGCACCAGATTACAAGGGAAAGGATGGGAACTCAACGGTCTAACTCATCTGGACAGACGGAGGAACCCATATCCCACTAAAGTAAAGTACTAAAGTTTCCCCTTCTTGGCTGGAGCCAAAAAGATCAAATATATCGAATCAATACGATCATTGCCTCGGACATAGCTTAGAAACCTTAACGGTACATTTCCTGGAAGTTAACACTAAGCAAAGTCCTAATCTTGAAGGAAGTAATCGAACATATAGTTCGAACATGTTGACTGCCTGACTGACGACTTTATGAGGATCATGCCTCTGTTAAACCAGGATGGGCCTTACAATCCGACTCTAGCAGGCTGATGCCAATGAATTGATCATCTCCATAATTAGACTCTAAATCTTGTCACAGAGGTAGTATTGCAGACCACCTGACGTGTCGCGCCCTTTAAATGGCTGGACAGCAAGACGAGATATGTACGATTGCAGACATTTGATTGTATTCAAGATGTCTAGACTAAAAGCCTGGCACAGTTAGAGAAGAACTATACGTGTGCCTGTCTGTCCATCACTCTTCTAGTTGTTTCTCCATCCATTCATCGATTAAATGTATCGTTAGCATAAAACGGAAAAATTCCCAATCAGCCAAAGAGGTGTAACTGCAAACAGCAAACACTCCAAAGCAAGCAGAATGTCGCGACAAACAGTTTCTTCCGTCAGACTCAGATGATTCGGCCCACGGCACCGACCGATTCGACGTATCGGTCAAAAATCCACACACTTACTGAATTAATCTGATTGAGACGAGACGAGCAAAGATGAAATATTGGATTACATAACGGGCATTTAAGTCTCATTCTCCTCAATGACCTTTCCCGAAGGCGATGATGTTCCACTGAAGGCCGGTATAGATAATGCACTGACCTGAACATCCTCCAAGCTTCAGGGCCAATAAAAGTCTCGTAACAAAACCTTTTGCTGGTATGACCGGATATAAACAGTTAAACATCTCTCCACTTTGAGACAGTCTGCTTATTCTAATAGAACCCTTCCTCATAACAAATTCACCCAAGGGTTGTTCTTCGTTCGTCAGAATGAACATTTCCAACATCACCACCCATTCTGCATACCTCCCACCGTTTCCTGTTCTGTCTCACGCAAAGCAAACGGAACTCACTGCCTGGATTGGCACCTCGTTGACCATCAGTTCCCTCGGTGTATTTAACAATCTCCTGATCCTTCGAGTGATGTGGCTGGAAAAGCACTCCAAGTCCGGGCTCAACCTGCTGCTTCTACACTTTACAGCTGTCAACGTGCTGGTGTGTCTGGCCTCTTTTTTGGTGCCATTTTCGTTCGTTCTGGTGCGACGCAACGGATGGCCCATTACCGGCGCTCCCTGCCAGTACATTCATACTATTGCGACGATCAACGTTTTTGTCATCAACTGGTCAGACGCCGGCCTGGCTGCGAACCGCGTTGTAGCGCTTTACCGGGTTCGTAAATAGTTTTAGAAGCGTTCCACGCCATCCATTCTTGACCGACAAAAGGGGAAAAAAGTTAGCTGCCTTCACTTAAAATGTTGATTGCTCCTGGGTCGGACTGAAATTTCAGAGGTCGATTGCTTTGAGCTTTTAGAGTGATTTTTGTATTACGGCTAAACTTAATAACGAACGTGTAGTTTATTTCAAAATTTAACTGTAGTCTGCATAGTATGTTTTTTTTGCTAATCTACAGAACAGAAGTGTCGATAGAATTTGATTGACTGTGTCTTTTCTGAAATGTACTGAGATGTCTTCAAGTTAATCCGTTAATGCCCGATGTCAGATCAGACACAATTTTAGAGCCAGTAGTATTTTTTCCTTTCATGATTCTGTTCAATTAAAACAATAAAATCACATTTTTTGAATAATCTTGAAAGTTCGTGTTTTTTGGGCTGACTACTGTCTACTGTCGAGCTAGAAACAATAATTCATGAAAACTGTTTCTTGCACTTGTCGCGCCATACTTGGTTAAACATCAATTTGGCAATTTCTGTCGGACATTAGTCAAGTACCAAATGATCAAACCATAATCTTTTAACTTTCAAACAAAACACCAGCCTTGAAAATCAGTCGAGTTTAGCGAAGTCGCTCAAACCATCTCTGAGTGAAAAGTTCGGAGGTTACCATGTCATTTGAGGATATTGGACGTTAACGGGTTAAGTAAATTCTGAGCAACACTAAAAATATTCACGCCGTTAATAAATTTCGCGGAGTCCTTTATCTCGTTATATGTTTGTTGCTATTATAAATGTCCTAGTGCAGTTGTTTTATCTATTCAAATATACTGCGTCTGCATCATATGTTCAAAAGGGTTTGGTCATTAAGAATATATTTTGTTGGAGATTAAAGTTGGCAAACTGGCATTAAGTATATCTGGTAGGTCAATATTTCATTGTGCCATTTCGGGTATGCACACTTCATGTTTTGCAATATGTGTTTTGCCCACTTATTGTAATGCAAGAGTGGGTCGGATAGATAAGACATTTCGTTGATACTGGTGGACACACATTCACGTTAACTGTGAAATTGAGACAGGCCAGCATTTGCACTGGCATAGCGTTTAATAAATTTCCCTAAAATGATTAACGAATCCGGTACTTTAGCCTCACTGCTACAAAGCGTGGACACGAAAGCCTGTCATTGTGGCCGCCATCGCAAGCAGCTGGCTCATCAGCATGGCAGTGACGATTCCGTTCGCTGCTGCAGCCGGCGGTCTGGGTATCGGCTTGTCTTCTCTCGGACTGTGTTTCTATATCATGTCCTCCTCCCGGCTGGGCCTGTATCTAATTGCTATGGGCTCATACGTTCCTTATGCCATTTCGGGGACCTGTGCTCTGTTAATTTTGCTCAAGTTTTGTAGTGGCGCGAGGCGCGGTAATGCCGTCTCTGGCATTGGGGAGGCAAATCGACGTAGAACGGAAACACGTCGTCTCAATGTCGCCAAAATGCTGCTGTTGACTTTACTCTGGAGCGGCGTTTGCGTCGGGCCCGGATATCTCACCGCCACTGTGTTCCCCGGTCTATATGCTTCAAATCCGGTATCCGTTCTGTGGACCAGGACATCCTTTGCGTGCCAGTTTGCCTTCACGCCGGTATGTACCAGAAAAACATGTCGAAAAGCTTGCTGCTGATCTAAGTTTTAACCTACTTTCTATGCTCTGCTTCAAGTTTTTCATGTTCTGTTTGTTATATTTTATGTTCTGTTGTAGTCCTGATTAAAATGAAACATACTCTTTTTTGCATGCATGCAAAAGTAAACGGACAAAGAAATTGTGTAACTTGGTACTAAAATGTTTCACGACTAAATACTATGTTGAAGAAATGTCTCCATACTGAAAGACAGAAGAAGGCTTAGAACCAAAATGTTTCATACCTTTGTCTAGATGAGCTTATTAGTCGAATAGAACAGGACATCAAGAAAGGCAATAATGTCAGCATAAATTATGTCTTTCAAAGTGGGAGATTCTGCATGTTGGATTGATGAATTGTTGAATACAAATCTAATGCAAACAACGGAAACGTTTTCTTTTTTCATGACAGTGGGTGTTGCTTCTGTCCAATCGGGAATACCAAAAGCGCCTGAAGTCCATCATCTGGAACCGCCCAGTTCTGCAACCAGCAGACTCCAGTTTGAGAAGCGGAAGAGTTGCTCCCAACACCACGGACTGAGCAGTAATCCATGGCTAGCCCATCCTACGAAGTAATCCAGATCGTGAGCGTGGAGATCTCAAGGCTATAACCGCTGCTTTAGGCCTATTTATTATTCATTTTTATTATTAATAATTTCCCTAAGCATTGCACGTAATATTAAAATAATTACTGTATCATGTGCACAAAATATCACTTGCTGTCGCTGCTGATGTATATTCATCGGAATGCTTTCATGTTATTTGTTTGTCTGGCCGGAATCCAAAAATCAGTGGAGATCTAAAAGACCGATGTGATCGGGTTGTCAGCCATCCAATGCCGTGGGCTTCGTCCATTACTTTATTTTCGCGTCAGACAGGGACAGTCATACTGGAGTGGAATGTGTTCACAGCTGTGTGCACCGTACACACAGCACAAGAGTCGCGTGGCCGATTAAACGTTCCACAGCTCGTACGCTGTCCCTGTCTAACGCGAAATTACAGTAAAAAATTGAACATTTTTGAGTTCAATTTTCCTTAGACCAAGGTCGAGATGTCTGACTCACTCAGAAGTAGTCTGACCTACTGTGACGCAAGTCATTTAAACGGTCGTCATATGACACTCCCACCGGCACTTTCGTCAGCCTGAAAAGGGGCCTGTTTGCTCCATATCATACTTCATTCCAACACTAACTTGTTTTCAAGACACGCAACTGACTTTGCGCGTCTTCTCTCAAAACTAAATGGTGTTTATTTTCATGTATTTTATGCTACTCTGCGTTTCCAGATATAACAGACGCCATGCTAAAAGCTCGAAGCGTGTTCATAATTTGATATGCAAACTTGCTCATAATGTTGTGGAATGCAGAAGCGCTCTTGATAGGCTGATTGGCAGAAGCATGATCGTCATTACATCTAACTCGGGAATGTTTCGGGATTTGGTCACCCGATTGAAGTGGTTTTTTTCCACAAATACCTATCCATATATCATGATTTTACATTGGGGTTTCGGAGTCGCAATCACATCTGTGGTTTCAGAAAAATAATAAGGAGAAAAAATTCCCGCATCACTTTGTCCTATGGTCCGGGGCTTGATTGATTGATTTATTAGCAACGTTTTCGAAGTTTCAATTTCCTTTATTCCAACCAGTAAAAACTTCGTTTTTGAAAAACGTTTGGTTCCAAGACTTTTGATATTCCCCCACTCTAAATTTGATTTAAAATATTGTATTATGAATAGTATAAATATGTATAGAATATTGTTGAAGTATTGGCCAATCTTGTCAGCCAGCCAGCCAGTGATCGGGAGTCACGGCATTCACCATTCCCATTCAGAGTTTGCTGAATTGTCTACGTCTTGGTGGTCTTGGCGTTTCCAGAAATATATTATGCACCGCATTTCGTCCACTTAACTCGCTCCATGTATCTGAATCAGCCATTTGCCCCTACTTCAACCATTACGCAATCTGGTATAGCTGCCCGCCCCTCTAAAATGTAGCATGAAACATCACGAAGCAAAGATTTGTAAACGCGAGAATGTTAAGCCCCAACCAGCACCAAATTACCTAGCAAATGAGAGTTCGTTACTGCAACTGGTCTGAACAACTATTGCATGACCATACGATAGGCCACTAAATGGGTAATAGGTAGGAGGCAAAGGACAATCACTGCACATGACCAATATTTTTACTCACTAACTGGTCTTGAGGTATGCAACTCTTCAGCTTCCCGGTTTGACGCAGGATATGAACACGGAAAGCTCATTGGGTTTTGTAAAAAGGGATTTCATTTATTGGCGAGAGTGCGGTCGTCAACGTTTGCCAAGAATCATCAAACTGTAACACAACAGGTTTGATGAAGGAGTTTGAACAAGAGATTAGCCGGTACTGTCAAGGAAAATCGATCAGTGAATTTCGGAAATTTGCGGACCGCATTCGATTGCGCAGTAAGGCAGCCGGGCTGTCAAGAATCGAACGATGCGAATAGACCAATGATAGAGTTTGGTTTTAACGTGCCCGGCTCAACATTTCTCTTACTCACTGATAACATTTTTTTGATACCCTTTTGACAGACTTTTTTACACAAATTTATTGGCGGTCGCACTGTTTCTATCACAGCAATATTAAATAGACCAACGCCCTCTCTCGACGAATGACGGAAAGGACAAAGTTTCGCAGCATGGGGAATCCAAACCCGTGCCTTTTGCTATACCAATATGAATTGGCACCACCAGACCACTGGACCGTTCAATTCACGTCTTGCCTTTTCCTCCGGAAATGACCACCGCTACATTGGACAATGTGGACGTAAGTAGGAGTTCCGGACCCTAGTAAAAGTTTTTATGTGTATGTGTGATCCGATGTTCATCTATACATTGTTACGGACAAAAATGTGTCCTTGACACATATTATTTGTCGAAAGTGACAAATTTTCTTACGTAGGACAATTTCGGGAGTTCTTTTGTCCTCCATATAATCTGTTCAGACATTATTTTGTCACTGCCGGACATAATATTGTCTGGCCCGCAAAATCTTTGTCCGACCCGAATTTGCAAAGTTCTGACACAAAGTTCTCAACATAAGACGGATAAAAAACTAAAACCGAATCCGTCCCGGGCAAGTTAAACGTACCGCATGCATCCCTTAAACTTTGTGCGACGTTAAAGGCTACCAATTTAGCACCTGTCTATCTGTTTGTCTGTCTGTTTGTTTATCTGCCAACCTGCCTGTTTGCTTGTTTGCCTGACTAAACTGCTAGCTGTCTGCCTTCTCGGTTGGTCTGTCGGCTGCTGGCCTGCATGCCTAGCCTGTTTGTTAGAAGTGAAATTGCCTGTATTTTTCTCACCCTCGAGAGCTTTCGTGTCTGGAGCATTTTTTAGTCTTCACTCAACCGAGCAGCAAGCTGCAACAGAGTAGATATTAAAACTTCAGCTTCAAAATTCAAGCAAATCGCATAATTCCGTGCCCTGTGCAATTACACCATAAAATCTACTCTGCCACAAAATACAACTGGTGCAATGCATAGATGGCGATGAATCAGATTAACTACCAACATCAAAAGAACTATTGAGCATTTTGCAATTTGTAATGTTCGCGGTTGCTGTTAGATCGTTCGTTTAGTTTTGATTTTTGACGTAATAATTTGAGTGATTCAAGGTACCAAAAATTGAATGGCCATATTATTTTATATTCTGTTATTTCGATTTAAACGGTGTGCGGCTTGCGGCTTGCCGTCAGTGGGTGTAGTCCCTCGTACACATGAAAAAATGAAGTACGATAGGTCATACAAAAATTCAATTTTTCACACAAATTATACGCCATTCCGCACAGAATTTGTGAGGTCGTTCACAGGGCGTGTGACCACTCTTTTTATTAGTCTAAATTTGTATGAAGCGATATGTGTGAGCTTTCAAAATTTATACGCCTTATTTATTCTTATTCGAAACGCGAGCAGACTGTAAGTTTTTAAAAATAAATGACAGAATAAAAGTCCAGAATAAAATGTGATTATTTTAAAACACAGCGAAATATGTGTCCAAAAATAGTACGAAAACAGTTTTAGCATTTTCGAGAAGGATTGCGAAACTTATGCTTTCACGTTTCACGTCTGTGGGAAGACTGGAACAATATTCAGGCGCTATTATACCTTGGTTTGTCAAGATTCAGTATACAAAATTTGTAAGACCTGAGTTTATTCGTGTGGTCTTATAAAATTTCGTTGGTCTTACAAAGTATGTATAAAATACGCATGAGAACTGTACACACGAATAAAAATAAATGCGATCGTACATAATATGAACTAGTTATTTTCTTGGTACGGCGTACGTTTTGTGGTGGCCGTACATAATATAGGAGATTTAAGCCGCTGTTTCTACGTACAAATTTAAGGTGAGAATTCTTTTAAATATACGGAAAAAAAAAATTCGTGCACCAGATGTGTACTAGGGAGTGTGTATCAAGATAATTATTAAATCAAAGAAAATCCAATGGTTTCCTTAGAAACAATTTCGATGTCAAAGCGTCCGACAAAATTGTTTACGATAACGAAAATGAAAGCCTGCAAAATGTCCCGCTTTTTGTACGGGAATGGATGACTACGGACAATATTTGCCACTCACAGACAGACAACCATCGGACATTTTTGTCCTGGAAGAACTGAGACAGTTGATGCATCGGAAGAACTGAGACAGTTGATGAACTACCATCGGACATTTTTGTCCTGGAAGAACTCCCGCAAAAAGTGTGAGTTTTTGTCCGGGAAGAAATTCAGACGGACATAAACTTTTATCAGGGGGAGGCACATGTCCTTCTGCCTACGCGTCACATGAGTTGTCAATGAATAGATCCGGTCCGGTGAGTGCCGGTGGCATCAACTGTCTCATTTTCTGCTCCAAGTGTACATCCATGATTTCGCATTACCGGCGATCGAGACATTTGATTCGTCTAGGTATCAACATTCAAAACTGGGAAACCTTCAGCCCAACAGCGATCAGCGGACTTGACTGATTAGAGCCAAGAATAGAATTGCACCTATAGTACACAACTGACGTTCCTTCCAGGATCTAGTTGCTTCGACATCATGTTTGTTGAATAATCAATGGTTTCACCGCAGGCGACCTTCTGATCTAGCACAATCGAGTGGCAGTTGTTAATCGAGCTCAGCTTGTGGGAATATCGAACAGAATCGCATCGTGACTCTGGAAACTCAATTGGAGCGTCGTTCATCGCATATAAACCTCATTTAGTTGAACTATATTAAATACACGATATTTCTCCATTGTGAGGCACTCAGTTCTCACTTCACTGTAACTTTCCAATGTAACGATTCAAATTAAGCGGTTCTATAGTTATCAGGCACTAAAATAAATCTGACGCGTAACCAAAATATTTTTCAATCAAAATACCGGGTAGAAACTTACGTTTTGGACAAGCGATTTTGCTAATTTGCAAAGTATTAGTCTTTGGTAACCGACCGAGAACTACTATTTCGGAAGGCCCTCTCTTTGAGGCAGCTTTACGACACTTAACATTTTTAAAGTGCATCTCATCATACCACAATCCAGATATCAAGCAATAGGTAATACAATTGTATCTCGATCTTCTTCCTAGGGGATTGCTTTGTGTGTGCATATATAACCTTTGCACATTGTCTTAACAAATTATTTGTTTTTGATTAGTCGTACGATTATCTGTTTCTGCTTTTCACAAACAACGTACCAATTATGTACAATTGGAACCACGTTAATATCTCAGCACTCGTGATGCTAAGCACCTGAAAGGTTTGCTGATAATCAATATAATGTGCGTCATGTAATAACATAACTGGAAGCGTTGGATTCAGCGCAATATTTTTGTTTGGCTGTCCAGATCAGCAGCAGCAGCAGCAGTGCCCTCGAGTTCCTTGCTGTTTACTCTTTAGTTTCTTGAATCTTCATTTGTGTAATAATGCCTTAAAGCTAAACCATTTGATCATAAGGTGCATCAGCAGTAATGGCTTTGATTATTTGTCCCAGCAGATTCCGTATATGGGGTCATGCATATAATAATTACCTTCCCCAGTGAAAGGTTCTGCTGCCCTTGAAGCCAATATCTAAAAATAGCTGCGAAAAAATGTTTATGTGATACATGATTAAAACATAAAATGCAGAAGGATTAGGGGTTTTTATATTACGCAGCAGAATATTTTCATGCTATATGTAAGGTACCAACACTCTTTCGGGTCTGTTTAGTTTACAGGAAGGAAGACCTTCACTTCACCTCTAGAACATGGCTTACTTTCCTGAGCAATATAATTAATTTTATTATTGTTGACAGATAGTAGGCTACCGCACAGGTCATACAAGATATTATAGTACGACGCAGTCCTTCCGAAATGTCTTCCGTATCCCACCGTAACCGGGTTAAAAAGAACCCGAAGGGTCCTCCCAAGTTTCACTAAAATTGTTCACCAACGCCACACTTAATTTTCCGATAGCTCGATCATTTTACCCGAGTCACAGGTACCGCTAGACTTATCCAATCAAAGGGATAATATAGCTAGCCGCAGCAATTGTTTCATCATTTGCACTATTGATCTACCGTAGATCCATGATCGAAAAGTACACCTCATTTAACATGACCTTCACTCCACGACAGTCATCTCGTCCGGCCTGTCTGTTAGCATAGCAGTATAAATGATGCATTATCGTCATTTCTTCTACAACAGTAAAATGATTCTAGATAATGAAGACACAAAACTGGAAAAGAGTGTTTTCAGTGTTAACAAAAGGTAGTAGCATTCGACGTTGCAATATGATAACAAAGCTTATGTACATCTGGAATGAAGATATAAACAGTCCTTTTTACGTAAAACTATCGTTGTTTTCGTCAATAACAGCTGCCTTATCCGAGGATCGGTCGCGGGAGTATGACACAGACATCCTGGGGAACACTCCACCGTTCCGCTTTTTAACGATCCAGTATGTGGCATAAGCAATTGCAGGAAGAAGCAACAGGACGGAAAGGACTATGCCTGCAATAGCACCGCCACCCAGGCCTCCCGAATTTGGAGACCCTGCGGATTCAGACCCAACACCGCCAGCAACAGTAGTGCCGATGATGGGTCCTTCGGATGCGGACGTAGGACGCCCTGGTAGGACGGTGGGGGCAGGACCTCCGGTGGGGCCGGTTGAGGGAATTTTAAGTTTCTCACAGATGTAACCGCGAGTGGCTCCGTGAACACACTGAACGTTGTTCCACTTTCCGTTGGTTTTGATTTCGACGCAGGACTCACGAGTGTAACCGCCAGTCAGGACATTTGGCTCCCCTATTAAGTGGAAGTTAATTTTTAGAAGCCCAATTCAAGGAAAAATGATAGTGTGCTGAAAATATACAAGCTCTTAAAAAATGTCAATCATGTATCGGGCATTCGTATTGGAAACCGAAAATAAGAAAGTAATACAAATTCAATATCATCGTAGACCAATAAACCGTCTTGAACTGAAAATAAAATCAAAAAAAGTGTATGACTCTCACTTACCCTCTTCCCAGTTTTGGTAACTGCCTTGATAGGAGACAGTGTCGTCCAGCCATTTCCATGTTCCACGGTTGGTCAAAGGGTCGACCTCTTCATACAAACCGAGCCATAGCGCACTTGTGGACCTCTCCAAGTACTGTTCGATTATTTTCTGGTCTTCTGCTGTACGGATGGTGAGTACATTGCCTCCTGCCCTGGCGCAAATGTCCTTTGCTTCTGACCAGGTCACCTTCGCGCATTCAGCTGACGCTGTGGCGGCAGTATGAACGATTCGGTAGCAGAAGTCAATACCCTTATCCGGAAATCCGACTGGGCAGACACCAGAATTCGTTGGCGCCGACTTCTCACATGGCACTGGAAGAAAATTGGATAATGCCTTATTAATTGTAGTAATCATGTACGGTATTGCATGTCTGTCTATGTCTGTCTGTCTGTCTGTCTGTCTGTCTGTCTGTCTGTCTGTCTGTCTGTCTGTCTGTCCATTTACATGTTCGTTGCATGTCTAGTTGCTTAAATGCATGGCCGTGTACCTACCGTCTCGCTTTTCGCAGGCGGCAAACTGAACTGAGTCGGTGCATTTATGTGTGCTCCACTTGCCGTCCCGGTTCAAAGCGATGCAGTTATCCTCCTGATTGTTTGTGTAGAAGTTGACAATGTTATTAACTTTGGGGAAGCAATCGTTGAACCATGACATAATGCCGCCAGTTTCGACACCTCCCAGCCAAGCTTGGGCAGGAACACCACCACCAATGCTGTTCTCGTTCGCTGCATTGTTAAGCAACACACGCAAGAAGGCGTTCTCATAGGGACTGAGGATGGTGGCAAATTGCGCGCCATTGTGGTCACTGCAAGCCGTGTTTGAATTCGACCCAACGGGCACTACGCCGAAACAAACTCCGTTCAAGTGGTGGAACCCGGCCAAACATTTATTTGACGGCACAGGGGCTGGAGCTGTTTCATCTGCACAATAATTTGCAAATTCACGTCACCATTTCATTGTATAATGCACATTTGATTAATTATATCTAAAAGGCAGTATTAAGAAGTAGTATAAACTACATTATTTTTAATGAGTGGATCAAGTTTACCTTTATTTTCATGAATATAAATACAAGAGAAATAACATTACCTGATGGTAGTAAAATATCTTTAAATATCTTCTGCAATCTTCCCAGACATTAAACATATCTTGAAAATGTTTATTCAATATTTTAATATAATCCAGTTGTGTGCGCCGAAGTGAAAAAGGAAGTATGTGAAAAAGAGACAGACGCATTGGGTCGCAATACCTTTTAGCATCTTGCAAATGTAGCCCGCGGTATTTCCACAAATTTCGTCATTCCATCGTCCGGCCTTGGCTGGATCTCCGTACATCAGCACGCACTCTTGCTGAAACATAGCATCAAAAATTTAGAGACTTAATAAGAACAAAAACACAACATAGGGAGGAGATAATAATCAAAGAAAACCCACCGTGGACATATAGATAGGCTCGCGGTAATTCCAGTTGGCGTAGCCGAAGTAGCTCTGGTCCGTCCAGTAGAGGGTGCTCCGATCGATCTCCTCGTGGAGACCGGTCCAACGATTCAACCGATCAGCACCCATATGAGCCATTAGGAAGTCCTGCTCGAGTTCATTGTGGATGGAAACGAGATCCGAGCTTTTAGAGAGGTCTGTCGGATGAGCGTACAACTCTTGGCACGATCGATGAGCGTCGTTCCAGTTCTTCAAATCGTTCGCGGGTGAAAACCAGTAGCAGGATGATCCTTGAGAGAAATAATTTAATATCAATAATTTAATATAACTCTAAGGGAATTATGCCACTGTAATTGTTCTCATTTGCATAGGCATAACCACTTAAAAAACATTTTCAAAAATATTCAAGTCAAAGCAAAAAACTTATGGTTATGGAAAGCACCCCTATGTCTCTATTTCTAGCAAGGTAATGGTTGTGGTATTAATCACATGCACCTTCCTCCGAATTCTGGGATTTGGTATTTTTAACGTTTTCTGTCAAGTCTTTTTGAGCTGCCTCACCGTAACGGATGCAGTTCGTGCATGCTGTTGGGCAGCCCCAATGATCTTGAATGACCGGCGGTATGACCGGCACTACCGGAGTCTTGGGCTTCCGACAGACGAACCGATAACCGTTGGCCCATTGACACCGATAATCATGCCACTTTCCATTGAGGTTGTTCATCACGACGCACGCCTCCGCGCCTTCACTGTTGGGCTCGTTGTTGTCCCACGCTCGGAAGACATTAGCCACGTTCCCGTCGACCCAAGTGTGAGTCATGGTTTGGATGTGTTGCAGCCGGAGACCGATCCAGAAGTTCGTACCAGCAGGATAGTCTAGAGCTAAAATTTGCTTGACAAATTCGTGGTTGTCCTGCTCGATGGTGGCCAAATGGGAGTCCATCGAGTTGCAGGTCCGTTCAGCATTAGGCCACGATGCCAAAGTGCGAGATACGAAGAAGCAGTTGTCGGTTTTGGAGTCGTAAAACCAGTCTCCAGTGTCGCTAAATCCGCAGGTCGCTATGAGAATATTTTATCATCTTTATTCTATGAAGGGGTTCTTCATAAATTCAGTTGATATGATTGATGAAAGCTACGCGGCCTGTACCGTTGTTGAGGGGACTTTTGACTTTTTCACAGATGTATCCCTGTTTCCGACCGTTCGAGCAGTGTCGATTGTTCCACTTCCCGTCGTCCTCGGGTTTCTCCAACCCATGAAGCATTTCCGCGCACAGTTCACGGTACTGCGAGTTGGGATCCATGTAGTTTGGCTCACCTGCAAACAAAATAATGCCTCAATTAGAGGCATTGCATCTAGCATCAATCAACAAAATGTCTCAAACAAAGTTTTGATGAAGGAGATTGAAGAAGAGATCAACCGGCGCTGTCAAGGGAATTTGATCAGTGAATTTCGGAAATTCGCTTATCGCATTTGGCTGAGCGGTAAGGCTGCTGGGCTGTTCACAATCGAAAATGCGAATGGACCAATCACAGGCTTCGATTTTAACACGCACGGTACAACATTTCCCTTGCTCGCTAATATCTTTTTATGATAGCCTTTTTTTAGACATTTTTAGACATTTTATTGACGGGCGCACGGTCTCTAACGGCAATTCATTCGGTCATCTTGAAAAGGGTCTGACTGACCTGCTTGCCAGTTGACAAACGTCTGCTGGAATTCGTACAACGGATCCAGCCATTTCCATCGGCCGCTAGGCGGCGTTGGTGGAGTCACCAAATTATCTTGGTAATACAGCCCGATCCACAAATGCCAATCAGATTCCGTCAGTAGTTTCTCCACACATCGCTGGTCTTTCTCATTGCGAATTGTCACCAAGCTAGAGCCCATGTTGGCGCAGGCAGTTTTCGCTTCTTCCCATGTGGCTTGGGCGTCGATCTGGCTTTGAGAAGAGGTTACGTGTCCACCTAATCGATAGCAGAAGTCGCCACAATCCTTGGGGAATCCCATGGGACAGACACCTTGGACGTCTGACGGCTCGGTCTTGTCACATTCCCCCTCACCTGCCAACTCCAAGATTTAGACATCACTCACAACAAGGATTACTATAGTGTACGGAATTGGACAGACTTAAAGGCAAAAAATTTAGGCGGACAAGCAACCTGCAGGAGACACAGACAGACAAACAGGCAGACAAACAGGCAGACAAACAGACAAACATACAGACAGGCGGTAAGACCGTCAAACCTAAAGACAAACAGATAGACAAGCAGACAGATATACAGAACCATAATTGAGTAAAGAGGCATGGGCGGAAAAGCGAATATTACGTTCAGTTTACCTTCTCGTCTCTCGCAGACAACGTAAGGAACATTGAGCTGCTCTAACTCGCAGTTGACTGTGCGCCACACGCCATTGTAGTGCATAATAATGCAATTATCTACCGGGTACGGAGCGTCATAAAAATGTGCAATGTTATTGAATGTGGCGTAACAACCGCTGTCCCATTTCACGCTGCCCCTTAGTTCTTTCCCTCCGAGCCATGCAGTGGCGTTAGTCGGGGCGAATTTGTTTGATTCGTGCGCCAATACACGAATGAAAGCGTTTTCGGAGCGGCTTAGGATTGACGCTGGTCGAATGTTCGGGCCAACATGGGCGCATGTTGCAAATGCGCTCACTGGGACTATCCCGAAGCAAACACCGTTTTTGTATTGACGGAAATTTTCAGGACACGGATTTCCCGGTGATTCTGGAGCTGGTTTAGATGCGTCTGCGGATGATAAAAAATTCTAAAAATATTCTGTCTGTTTTCTCCCTGCCTGCTTGCCTGCCTGAATGTCTGTCTGTCTGTCTATCTGTCTACCTGTGTGTCTGTCTGTCTGGTTATGTGTCCATATGCTTGTCGTTTTGTTTATCGTCATCTTTGTTTGTGTGTCTCCAGCTTTCGTTCTGAGCTGGTGAAGTACCTTTCTGCATTTTACAGATGTACCCAAAAGAAGATCCACAATCTGTATCGTCCCACATCCCAGTGCGTGCTGGTTCAGCGTACATCGAAACACACTGCGCCTAAACGATGACAGTCGTGTACAAAACTAATTTATGGAAGTAATTGGTAGAGCCATCCTTCCAACGAAAAAGCTTACCCCACTCGGTCGTGGTTCTCCAAAGTGCCAGTTCAAGTAATTAACGAAGGATCCATCAGCCCAATAGGCTGTTGTTCCATCGCTTTCCTCGCGCATTCCCGTCCACCGTGGCACACGATCGCCCATATGTGAGACCAAGAAATCGTTTTCCAAATCACTATGAATGGATACGAGGCTGGAGCTCTTAGAGGGGTCATTGGGATGATGGTACAGATCTTGACACGTTTTCAAGGCGTCATTCCAGTTTTTGACCTCTCCCAGACCGGAGAACCAGTAGCAGAAGGATCCTGTAATTTAGACAATTCTCTTCAAAGAATTGGATTTTGACCGAGTCAGTCGACTAACTCTACTGCAGGGAGACTCACCGAATCGCAGGAGACCTGGACGGTCGTCAATAGGGCAACCCCAGTGGTCTTGAACCTCGAGTGGCGCGCTCGTCGTTATCGGAGGAATTTCCCCGGCTTTCGTCTTCCGACAGACGAATCGCATGCCAGGACTCGCGAGGCTGAACAACAACAGAAATAAACAATTTATTTTTTAAGAAAACACAACTACGACATTGCATATATTTTTGGCTGGAAATAGCCTGGAACAAAGTATAAGTTTATTTGGACAGCTATAATTTTGTGATCCGTTATAATATTACAAAAATGGCAGCAGGACTCTCGAGTTTACTTTAAGCAGCAATTCGCTTGCTTCTTAAGGCTAATTTAGCAAGAGCAAACTTCTGAAGATATGCCTATCGGAATCTAAGCTCCCAATTCGACGTAGATCGATCCGGTTCGGACAATTCATTTTCTAATTTCTAGAAGGGATATATAATTTAAGGCAGCTGAGGGGAATCCCAGGGGGACCCCCTGGAATTTCAAAATATTTTCAAAAACGTCAATTTTCCATCACAGTTTGACCATTCTTAAAAGTCTTTAGTCTTCCATTTGCAGTTATTAATAGGAGCATATATTGAACCCAAAAACCCCTCAAATTTGATTGGGAACCCAAATGTTTTAAAAATCCCAAGGGGGCCGTTAAAAATAAGACCCCCCGCGCCCCCACAAGTTTGACGATGATGAGATACTATAACCCGGCTTTTGAGTTCAATTTTGAAAAAATGTATTTTGCCCGACTGCCCACCCCCTGGCAATAAATACCACAAGGAGCCCTGGTTCCGATAATAAAGAACCCCAGACAAACGCCTGCTGTTAATGTAATTAATAAAAACTGCTGGAGTAGAAATTGCAGAGGCTGTCTATAATGTAATCAGTTGCTTGACACCAGCCGATGGGTCGCAACGCGATAATTAATTGTTTGAAATTAGAACGTCGACTACGTCGGACACAATCGAACTGACGCACTCACCAGCGATAATCAGAGAACTTTCCCGTATCACTATTTATCACTACGCATCCCTCGAGGCCCTGCGGACTGGGCTCGTTGTCGCCCCACGGCCGGTACAAATTAGTCAAGTTTCCGTCGACCCAAGTGTGCGTCATGGTGGGCAGATGGGACAGCCGAAGCCCGATCCAAGCGGGTGTCCATCCTGGTTTGCCGCCTTGCACGACCAGTCGGACAAATTCGTGATTACGTTGCTCAATGGTGGCCAAATGGGAATCCATCAGGACACATTGCCGCTCGGCTTCCGGCCAGGTTGCGATGATGGAAGAGTAGAAGAAGCAGTTTTGAGTGACATCGTCGTAGTACCAGTCTCCGTTACTGTTTCCGGATCCACAAGCTTCTGCAAACATATCCATAAACATTAGCCAGACAAAAAAGAAATATTCTCCCTCTTTAGAATTGTTTCCGGGGTTAGTTATCGCTCGATTGAGATCAGGGGCTTGTTAAGGGTTCTCTCGGAACTAGTACCCCTCATGGTAGGGCTGGGGGTAGGCAAACGGACAAAATGTATTTTTTGTTTCAATATTGGCCCCAAAGATCGGCCTTTTGTTCCTGAACATTTTGAAGCTTGTGGGGGTGTGACTTCCAATGGATCCCCCCCCCTGGAATTCAGAAACATTTTGGAAACCCTCCATTTTCCCATCAAATTTGAATCATTTCCTGAATGTTTTTAACCTCCCATTTGCAGTTATTAATCGAGTGCGTATATGGAAGCCCAACAGATCACACATTTTGATAGAAAAACGGGAATTTTGAAAATGTTTCGAAATCCCAGGGAGCCCTCGGATATCAGACCCCATACCCCCCCCCACCAGATTCAAAATAATCAGAAATAAAAAGCTTAATTTTGTGTTCAGTTTTGAAAAAGTGCATTTGCCTCTGTGCCATCTCCCCCTGGTCCTCATCATGAGAGGTTTTGGTTTCGAGTTGTAAGTTGTAAAGACCCTAAACGAGTCCCTGATTGGTTGAGAAATTTATTTCTTTATTTGCCGGATTAGATATTGAATACTCCAGCCAAATTTATCTCATTGTATTATCTAACAACTTTGTAGATTTTACGTGGAACAGAATAATATATTACATCTCGCTCTGGGCATTGCCTAGTAGACTTCGATAATTTCAACGAAAAGAAAAAAAATGTCGAAGAGCAATTAGTAAAAGCTTTAGTAAAAAAAAGCTTCAGGGAAAGCAATCAATCTTACCGCTGACAGCTGGAACAGCTTTAAGATCGTTTGCAAATATTCCGTCAGGAAGGATATGATCTTCTTCTCCCCGACTGACTAATGCAAGACCTAATTCGAAAAAGGAAAAATATTTGATGGATAGGCACTTTATGCAATTGGTCAATTATCTTACTTGTTAGGAGTAGCAGGTTACGTGTAAAATATATGCGCAACATTTTAGCAGGTAGAAGAGTTGTCTGCAAAAACAAAAAGCAAAAGTGTGTCTGATCAGGAATTTCGAAATTGTGAAAAGGCTCGCAAAGCTATGCCGAGGGTAATTAACACACCTCCGTTACTTCGACAAATTACGAATTACAATCTATATGTGCCGGTTCTGCCCCCACATTCGTGTGTAAGTTTGTTCGGTGCATTTGATAAGATCGGGCAATGAGGCCTGGGAAGAATGCATAATAATTAATCTGTCACGACATAGGTCGATCGTGTGTCCCCAACACACTTGCGCTAGCTCGTTTGTCTTAATAGTGAATTTTTCATAAACATTCTTGACCCCTTTCGTATCTGTGTGATTACAAACGCCTGAGCTATATAACGGCGATATGATTGGATTATTCTGAGTCGGCTGATGTGCCGTAAACCGCAAGGCACGTGAGATTATTGTTCTGCCAAAATCATCAAGGCATTTGCCGGTAAACAGCAGGATTGCTATATACTGGCGCTATTTTCTTTGTAACGTTTTCTTGCAGTTCAAGTGATAGAGTGTTCAAAGGTTTGCATGTTTAATATTATTTGTTTGGACTATAAATTCAGAGGCTTGTTAAGGATCCTTACAAGTCGGTACCTGGACCCCTCACGGTAGGGCCAAGGGGTGGAAAAAGTGGGGTTTTTTATTCACAATTGAACCCAAAAATCAGCTCATTGTTTCTGATCGTGCC
Organism: Hypsibius dujardini; assembly: GCA_001579985.1. Lineage (NCBI taxonomy): Eukaryota > Metazoa > Tardigrada > Eutardigrada > Parachela > Hypsibiidae > Hypsibius > Hypsibius dujardini. Next base: position 48,245 of record LRSR01001079.1, read on the forward strand.
CTCCCGAAAAAAGACTATCCGAAATACGGTTACCATCGATAAAGGTTACATTGACTGTCTTAAATACCATTCCAAATTGCGTAGCAATATAGCTTGTAACCCTTTTTTGCCCCTGAGCTAAAAAAATGAGGAAAACGGAGTGCTATTTATGACAGCAAGTTTATTAAGCCTAAAAGCTTTTCCAAAGTTTGAAAAGCCTGGAAATGGAGAAAATCATGGCGATGTCAATAGTTTTATTAAGCATACAATTTTAAAATAACTGTAGTATTAATAAAGGATGAGTAAAGTGTCAATTGGCCACTGGTCAGTCGTTTTGGTAGTCAAAGTATCTTCCTCATTGTGAATTTCATCGTTTCAATTATCGTTAATTCCTGATAGCTTAGCGGTAAGAACTCTGCCTTGAGCTGGAAGATGACAATTTCATTCCCGGGCGAGTATTTTTTTCACGTTTTTTCCCCACCCCCTAGAGACCGGTTGGTCATGCCAAACCATGGAACACTTGTCGAAGTGTGGGGGTCTAAATTCCAAGACCCCTTGAGATTTCAATTTGTTTCAAAAACTTAAAAACAGTTTCGCTCAAACTCAAGATATTTTTGGGTTCTATATATGTTCCTCTTAATAACCGAAAATGGCAGACATTTTCGAGAAAGCCGAGATGTACTGATATGATCATAGGAACAAGAGACCCCTCACACTCCAACATGTTTCAACATGATCATAAACAGCAGAGGCGGGGGGGGGGAAGTATTTTGCCCCTTTGCCCATCTCCTGGCTCTACCATGAAGGGCCTTGGTTCCGACTTTTGTGGGGAGTATATAAACAAGCAACTGCCTATAATTGTACCCGAGTGTACGATGTTTAGTCTGTCTGAAAGTCTATCTTCCCATACCTGCTTGCAATAAATATTCCACTGCCACTTGTCTGTCGGTTGAATGTTCGTACACTGCGCATATGCCTCTCAATCTTTTGCAATCTTCCGCAATTGCAAATGATAATTCTCGGATTTATTTATTTTGCAACAACAAAATGAGGCTGCTGCTGCTGCCGATCCCACTCAGCAATGGCATGGACTATACTGTTAGTAAGTGGGTACCTGTTGGGTACCACCCAACAATTGAAATACAAAAACATGAACTTCCCTTGAAGGAAGGAGTTTTGTTACAGACAGTAACAGGTCGAAGAAAAATGTATGTACATCATCACGAAGGTGAAAATTACATTATTTTTGTTTACGTAAAACTATCTTCGTTGTAATTAACATTGTCAACAGAGGCCTTGTCTGAGGGCCTGGCGTTGGTGTTGTTAAATCGTGGGACCCATGGAACTCCACCATTCCGTCTGGTCATGAGGTAATAGGTAGCATAAGTCAGAGCAGGAACCAGAAGGAGAACGGAAATGACAATGCCAGCAATGGCGCCCCCACTCATTTGGTCCAGACCCTTGTTAGTCGCTGCAGCGGAAACGGGTTCTTTCATTTTTTCGCAGATGTAACCGCGAGTCGCTCCGTGACCGCACTGAACGTTGTTCCATTTTCCATTGGTTTTGATTTCGACGCAGGATTCGCGAGTGTAACCGCCAGTCAGAACATTCGGCTCACCTCAAATATCAAATGATATTAAGGTTTCAATAAAAATCAATATAAATAAAAAATCCAAAACCAAAGGGTGAAATGCAACTGGACTGAAACGGGGAGTAAATTAGTACAAAACCCTGAGTAAATTAATTTTTATTTTAAAACAGAAATATTAAAATGAAAATAGCGGATATACTCCATTATTAGAAAATTATAACGGAGAATAATTATTCTAATTAAAAATGATAATTGATATCACATTTGCATGAGGAAATCTTACCATCATCCCAGTTTTGGTAACTGCCTTGATAGGTGGCATTATCGTCTAGCCATTTCCATGTACCAATGTTGGTAAGCTGGTCCACTTCTTCGTACAAGCCTAGCCATAACGCGCTTGTGGACTTCTCCAAGTACTTCTCAATTATTTTCTGGTCGGCTTCGGTACGGATGGTGAGAACACTGCCTCCTGCTCTAGCGCAAATGTCCTTTGCTTCCGACCAGGTCACCTTCGCGCATTCAGCTGACGCTGTGGCGGCAGTATGAACGATTCGGTAGCAGAAGTCGTTACCCTCATCCGGAAATCCCGCCGGGCAAGTGCCAGAATTCGTAGGTGCCAACTTCTCGCATTCCACTACAAACAAATTGGGTTATTGTACTCTTCAGTTATACATTACAAATTATGTTTGACTTCTGTCTATCTATCCGTCGGTCTATCTGTCCATCCGTCTGTCTGTCTGTCTGTCTGTCTGTCTGTCTGTCTCTGTCCATCCGTCGGTCTGTCTGTCTGTCTGTCTGTCTGTCTGTCTGTCTGTGTTAGTTTCTGTGCGTCTGTCTGCATCTTTGCCTGTCATATAGTTGCTTGTCTTTCTTTACTGCTACATATGAATACCTTCCCGCTTTTCGCACGCAGCAAACTGAACTGAGTCGGTGCATTTATGTGTGCTCCACTTGCCATCCCGGTTCAAAGCGATACAGTTCTCCTCCTGATTATTGGTATAGAAGTTGACAATGTTGTTAATTTTGGGAAAGCAGCCGTTGAACCATGACATTTTGCCGGCTCTTTCACCACCTCCCAGCCAAGCTTGGGCAGAAACATCACCACCAATGCTGTTCTCGTTCGCTGCATTGTTAAGCAACACGCGCAAGAAGGCGTTCTCGTAGGGACTGAGGATGGTAGCAAAGTGAGCTCCACCGTGGTTAGCACAAGTAGTTCTTGGGTCCGATCCAGCAGGGACTACGCCAAAACAGACCCCGTTCAGGTTGTGGAACCCGGTTTGGCATTTTTGCGATGGCACGTGGGTTGGAGCTGTTGCATCTGCAAAAAGTAAACGCATTTAATTGGTGGTTACATGCACAATTCACGATTTACGCTCAAATATTTTTTATCAGTATGTGTTCACCAACTAATTTACAAAACTATGATAGCTTTTCATTCAAGCAATTAATTTTTTCATCGTTAAAATGTTACTGCATTTTTTTAATACATTATGTTCTGCAAAAATGTTATAAAATATTTACACGCAGTTGGAGTTGAAAAAATAATCGAAAATATAATTTCGTGGAAACAACAATATACTTGTACCTTTTTGCATCTTGCAAATGTAGCCAGCGGTGTTTGAGCACAGTTCGTCATTCCATCGTCCGGCCTTTGCGACGTCTCCGTACATCATCACGCACTCTTGCTGTGATATATTGAACATGCCGTACATTAACTCTTTTAATGTCGAAATTACCCGGTGTTAAATATTATTCTGGCGACATACCGTGGACATGTAAATTGGTTCGCGATAATTCCAGTTGGTGAATCCGAAGTAGCTTTGATCAGTCCAGTAGAGTGTGCTCCGATCGATCTCCTCGTGGAGACCGGTCCAACGATTCAACCGATCAGCACCCATATGAGCCATTAGGAAGTCCTGCTCGAGTTCATTGTGGATGGAAACGAGGTCTGAGCTTTTAGAGAGGTCTGTCGGATGAGCATACAACTCTTGGCACGATCGATGAGCGTCGTTCCAGTTCTTCAAATCGTTCGCGGGTGAAAACCAGTAGCAGGATGATCCTGAAAAATATTTGCTTGACGTGAGAGACCGAATATCGGAACGGGTCGTTCAGTAAGCGAAAATGGAAAGATGATAAGCGGATTTCCGATACTTGTAAATACGCGATTAAGCGAATTAAATTTCAGGGAAAAAGGACAATAATAGAAACAAGCTTATACTTCCGGGAGTCCAATCAGGCAATGTAACAAACGGTGCGATCTGTTTGCTCACTTACGTATGTTGGTTTAAGCTAGCTAGTTAGTAAAACCTTGGAGTTATATTTGTTTTGAAAATATGCAAAATTTCTCAGCTCAGTGAAACAATATTTGAAGCAATAACTATGTGACGCAACGATTCCCCGTGCAAAGTGCACCCCCGAAAAGGATTATGCACGATCCTAAAAACTGGTAAAAAAGAGCTGTTCTGAGCCTCGACAAAATTTTTTTTTCTCCCACACGATGTTAAGTAACAAATCGAAGCGTCGAAAATGTTCTCATGCTTTCCGCTGTTTCTCTGGTTAAACACCACCTGTGCAAAATGTTAGCACATAATCTGGCGAGACCCGTGTTAATTCAAGGGAATTACTTACCGTAACGAAGGCAGTCCTTGCAAACAGCGGGACATCCCCAGTTGTCCTGAACGACTGGCGGTATGACCGGCACCACCGGAGTCTTGGCCTTTCGACAAAGGAACCGATAACCGTTGGCCCACTGACACCGATAATCATGCCACTTTCCATTAACATTGTTCATCACGACACACGCCTCCGCGCCCTGACTGCTGGGCTCGTTGTTGTCCCACGCGCGGTACACATTCGACACGTTTCCGTCGACCCAAGTGTGGGTCATGGTTTGGATGTGTTGCAGCCGGAGACCGATCCAAAAGTACGTACCGATGGGAGCTTCCCGGGCCAAACTTAGACGGACGAATTCGTGATTGTCCTGGTCGATGGTGGCCAAATGGGAGTCCATCGAGTTGCAGGTCCGTTCAGCATTAGACCACGATGCGAAAGTGCGAGAGACGAAAAAGCAGCTGTCGGTTTTGGCGTCGTAAAACCATTCACCAATGCGACTGAATCCGCACGTCGCTGGAATAGGAATTGAAGATTGTTTAATCAATGTAATGAAATATTTTGAATATGTTTGCTTATGTAAATTGTATACCAGGCAAACGCTATGGGTTGAATCTGTGGGGTGACGGCCACCCCACCGATTCAATCCATAGCGTTTGCCTGGTAAATCGTTAAGACTTTTAGTGCTGACCGTTGTTGAGGGGACTTTTGACTCGTTCGCAGATGTATCCCTGTTTGCGGCTGTCGGTGCAGTGACGGTTGTTCCACTTCCCGTCGTCCTCGGGTTTTGTGTTTGCACCGTGAATCATTTCCACGCAAAGCTCACGATCTCCTGTGGGATCCATGCTGTCTGGCTGACCTGAAAAGCGGAAAACTCCGTTGCAATATCGACATTATCGTCCATCTTAGTTCTTTTTTAAAAACATTTCACGTAACTAAAACTTAGTTTGATTGTTTTAGTAAATTAGGAAAAGTAAAGCTTTTAAAGCAATTACCAAGGGATTTCGACTAGATTTATTTTTAATCTCTTTCACTTTTAATATGCCTTTAGGTACTGATTCCTGCAACATTGAGTGGAATGACTTGCCTGGTGCCCAATTGGTAACAGTTTGCTGATATTCGATTTTCGGGTCCAACCATTTCCACTGGCCGCTGGGCAGCGTAGGAGGAGTAACCAGGTCGTCTTGGTAGTACAGGCCAATCCACAACCCGTGCTCCGCCTTGGCCATCAACTGGCTTATGCATCGCTGATCTTTCTCATTGCGAATAGTCACCAAACTGGAGCCCATGTTAGCACATGCAGTTTTTGCTTCATCCCACGTAGCCTGTGCGTTGATTAGACTTTGAGAGTTGGATGTCTGACCGACCAATCGGTAGCAAAAATCGCCACAATCTTCCGAGAATCCCGTGGGGCAGACACCTACGACGTCTGACGGCTCGGTCATGGCACACTCATTACCTGCAGGTTAAGATCAAGAAAGGTTTAATGTAGTAATCTTTCTTTTTCACACACGCTCGTAAAAGAAAGCAGCAGACATGCAAGAAAACAAACAAACAGGCGGACAGACAGATACACAGACAGACATGCAAACATTTAAACATTCAGGCACGCATACAGACATACATTCATGCAGATAAGAAAAAATACCGACGGGCAGACGGGCACATAGGCACCCTCATGTTTGCCGTACCCACGCGTCTCTCGCAGACTGCATAGGGAATCTTGTCTAGATCCAAGCTACAGGACACTGTGCGCCATTTTCCATCGTATTGCATGACGAGGCAAGTCTTTTCGAAGTCTTCAGGTAGTTGTGCATTGTAGAAATGCGCAATATTATTGAACTTGGCGAAACAATTGCTGTCCCATTTGAGGATACCCTTGACTTCCTTCCCCCCGAGCCAAGCGGTGTCGTTGGACGGTGCGTAGCCGTTGAGCTTATTAGACATCATGTGGATGAATGCGTTCTCGATGGGGTTGACGATTGTAGCAGGCCGGATGTCTGAACCGACACTCTGACATGCTTGTGCAGGATTCTGAAATCCTTGCATCGAAACAACG
>LRSR01001082.1:0-25164 GCA_001579985.1 Hypsibius dujardini
CAGACAGACAGACAGACAGACAGATAGACAGACAGACAGATAGACAGACATAGACAAGCAGCCAGTGAGGCAAGCCAGGCAGGCATGAAGACAGACAGACAAAATAGCTGAAATAGACAGATTGACAAGTAGCCAGGCAGGCTAAAGATGCAGGCGGGCTGTTATATAGACGGACGGGCAGACGGACAGACATCCCGTCAAATTAGCAAGCTGATAGACATGTGAACCTGAGCAGACAATCTGACAAAATAATTAGACAAGATAAATTTGGACGTTGAAAATTAAGACAGCCAAAGAGATGGGAAGTAGCATATCGTGACGTTCACTAACTTGGTTTCTTCGTCAAACAGACAGTGTGCAGCCATAAGAATCGTTCGGGTTCCGATAATACTTCCGCCGCAGATCGTCTCGTCAAACGCACTGCCGATCTGAACTTTGACCTGCCAGCACACCTGTCCCGGCGTCGCATCATATCCGCCGACTATCCGCTTCACCCTGGCAAGTGTCAGCCCTCCACTCGCTGTAGAATTCCCTACTTCCCGACGGGTTCGCCGTCTCCGCAAAATCCTCCCTGAAAATCCAACAGCACAACATGTAATCTCATTCAGACAATCTTCTTATTCGTCGAACTGTCTGCCTGCCTGCCTGCCTGCCTGCCTGCCTGCCTGCTTGCCTGCCTGTCTGTCTATCTGTCTCTCTGTCTCTCTGTCTATCTGTCTTCCTGCTTGCCTGCCTGCCTGCCTGTATGTCTGCCTGTCTATCTCTTTGTCTATGTCACAATTCATCTGTCTATATGTGTGGCTGTTTGTGTGTCTGTCTGCCTGTCTATCTATTTGTCTATGTCACAGTTCATCTGTCTATGCGTCTGTCTGTCTGTCTGTCTGCCCGTATATCCTTCTGTCTGAATCATGATTTCAGCGCTTATCCTTGAGTCAGACACTGCTCAGTTTGCAGCCTCACCTGGTCGGCCAAAAAAGGACGACAAAATTTGCTCGAACGCCGAGACGGCATTTCCGGGCTTCGGCAGCTGCTCCGTCGACGACCCGTCCGCTGCCGCCTGCCGTCCAAACGATATCCACGGCCGATTTCTGACCGGCGGGGCGATCGCCACCGGCGCCACCGGGACCGGTGGGACAAACGTCCCAGTCAGCTGTGTGGCCAGTCGAAACGGATCCGTCTGGCCCGTCCCCGGCAGTCCACATTGCTCCGCGGTCGTCACTCGGACCGGCCCGAACACAGCGACGCACTGAAGCAGCAGCAGCAGAGTGCCGAAGGTGGGAACGAGCCGCATGATCTCTTTCCCCCGAGGACGACTGAAATATATTCACGCCAAAGAAGCGCCGCCGACATGGACACCGGAAACTGCAGACAGCATGGCGAAGCGTTTATCTGCCTGTCTTCCGAGCGTGCGCGCGTCAAGACGTTATATGTCTTGGCAGGCTGCCTGTTTGCAAAGCGAAGCACTTCGCGGCCCGGCGCATTCGGTGACACAATGGAGGTGGAAGGAATCTCGGGGGTAGGACCCATTGATCAGCCCTCAGTTCTTCGCTTTGCTGCGTGTGTGTGTATCATCATCATCATCTGCCTGTTTGTCTGTGGAGTGTTTCTGCTGAGTCGGGAGAAAGCGGAACTCAAAAGGCAGATACTTCGCCTTGCTGATCCTCCACACCTGTATGACGGACGGCTGACTGCTGAGCTTACTGTCACTACACAGTAGAGAGACTGTGGATGTGAATATCGGTGGACAGTACGTCAGCGTCACGTTTGTCTTGGGGATTAGTCCCCTCCAGCTGACTGGCACTGTCCATGGTTCGCTTGTGAGGTGTGTGGACTTATTGTCTGACCGCTAGTTCCACTTCGAGGAATTGAAATTGATATCACGTGGTATGGCATCCGGTTGAGATTTGCCACGTTTTCATGCCTATGTGTTGGTCAAAGAACTGGCGTAGAGGGATTATCCAATGCCTGTTTCTCTATTTCAAAGGCATTGTCTGTCTATATACTGGCCATGCTTGTCTGTCTTGTCTGTCTGATTCGTCTGTCTCTTTCTAGTGCGTTTCCCGTGTCTGTTTCCCTCCTGTCTGTGTGTGTCTAACAGTCAGCCTTGCTTGTCTGTCTTGTCTGTCTGATTCGTCTATCTCTTTCTAGTGCGTTTTCCGTGTCTGTTTCCCTCCTGTCTGTGTGTGTCTAACAGTCAGCCTTGCTTGTCTGTCCTGTTTGTGCGTGTCTAACAGTCAGCCTTGCTTGTCTGTCTTGTCTGTCTGATTCGTCTGTCTCTTTCTAGTGCGTTTCCCGTGTCTGTTTCCCTCCTGTCTGTGTGTGTCTAACAGTCAGCCTTGCTTGCTAAGTCCTCTGTCTGGACATTTGTCTGTCTATCGGTCGATCGGATTACGTTTGGGTCCGTGTGCCTGTCCGCCTGTCTGATTGTCTCTTTTTTACTGGCTTATTGTTCTTCTGTCTGAATGTCTGGTTTTTCGGATGTACGCCCACTTGGACGGCCGTGTATTTGCGTGTCTGTGTGCCTTACAAGAGTTGTGAGACAATTGGACAGCAACTGCAGTAGAATCGCGAGCAAAATCACATACAACATGATTCGCTTCCGGCGAGTCTCTCCGGGTGGCTCTGTCTGTGACTGCAAACTGACCTCCCGGCAGTCTTAATTCTGTGCGGTGCCTCGGGCAGGCATTTCACGTCTAGCATACTGGTACACCGCGACTTTATCGTTTTCTGTTCAAGAAGAAAACGGTGTTAAAACCGCTGAAGGACCCAAATGTCTGTACACTCCATGCCTTGATGATACTCCATGCCTTGATGCGAGATTTTTTACACGATTTGAGTCCCCAATATCCAGTTTTTTATCCCACAGACATAAGGCAGACACTATGTCACGGGAGCAGGAATCACCCGGGCGATTCCATCCAGGAAGGAATCATCCATTCGGTCCTGCACCAGTTGACAACCGATACTACTACTACCCAACACGAACTGCGACCGCGTCCACAATCACAATGTCCGCCGGCGTCGTCACATCTACCGGTACCGAATGGGATTCGACCCATTCGACGGTGAATTTTACCAGGGAATTCGTGAGGAACTTCACCACGGCCAAACCGAATGAAGAGGACAACTGCTTCGCACAGTCCATGTCGGAAGAGAAGGCAGCCAGCGCAAACATGGCTATTGGGATGAACGTCCTCATTTCCTTTCTGCTGTCCTCAGTCAGTGCTTTGTGGGCTTGAACAGCTACCCTTAAGTACGTACATGCCACTTGGTGATTCAGTGTGCTTTGTTATATTTTCAGATCGGAGTAGCGGTTTTCATTTTTGCCACTCGAACTGCACGGCATAAAAATCGAAGGCCGCTTCTGCGCCGGAAACAGAGTGATGGCTCTGAGTAAGTGTATTTCAATGTCTGCATGTCTGCATGTCTGCCTGTCTGTCTGCCTGTCTTTCTGTCTTTCTGTCTGTCTGTCTGCCTGTCTGCTTGTCTGTCTGCCTGTCTGTCTGTCTGCCTGCCTGTCTGTCTGTCTGTCTGTCTGTCTGTTTGCCTGTCTGTCTGTTTGTCTGTCTGTCTGCCTGTCGGTCTGTCTGTTATCTAATTGTCTTGACTTTTTTTATATTTGCTTGTCTATTAGTTTCACCGGATTATGTCTGTTTCGTAGAATCAATCAGCTCTAAACGATTTCTTTTCCCTTCACAGCTGGATCCAAACGTTCTACAGCCAGCGACTCATCACCGATGAGTTGGGGTCTTCTCGGACCAGCAACGATACCACCAGTGATGTGATTAATGACGCGTCCGCAGAAGAGTTGGGATTCTGGCTGCCTGTCTGTAAGTTTAATTCAGGGCTTTCGCAACCGACCGGCTGCCTCCAAATGCCATTTATCCATTCATCGGTCTGCAGTTTGGTTCTGGAAGTCACAAGAAATTGAGCGACGCTGCGGCAAATCGGCAACGCAGTACCTGCGTTATATGGAATTCGTCCAGCTCTTTGCGGCCATCGTGGTCGGTCTGGGCGTCCTCGTAATACTCCCGCTCAATCTGCGCGGACATATGGTCAGGTTCCAGATGGATTTTGGCCGAACGACCCTCGTCAATCTACATCCAAAGTACGGATTACCGTTGGCTCTTTAGCGCATGTGGCAATAAATGAAAGCACCGAGCGATCCCGTTGTCTTATTACCCTGTATACTTTTTCAGGTCTCATCTACTTTGGGTTCACGTTGTATTCTCGCTGATGCTGTTTCCGCTGGCAATTTATTTCATGAAACTGTTCGGTCAGAAATTCCGCGGTTACGCTCATCCGTTTACTTCAACCAAAACACTAATGGTGGAGCACCTCAATGGAAAGAAAGCAACTGAGGAAAACTTGCGCCAACACTTTAGGCATGTGCATTCTGTCTGTCTGTCTGTGTTTCTGTCTGTCTGTCTACCTATCTCTCTGTCTGCCTCTCTGTCTGTCTGTCTGTCTCTGTCTGTCTGTCTGTCTGTCTGTCTGTCTGTCTGTCTGTCTGTCTGTCTGTCTGTCAGTCTGTCGGTTGGTCGGTCGGTCTGTCTGTCCGGATTCAGCCGAAGTTATGCGACATGTCTGTAATCTATAAAGTTGACTGTGTCGATTGATCTCTCCATCATTGTCTGATAACGTGATGTACATTTTGTGCAGTGAAGGCTTCCCGGACTCCCTGACGGACAGTGTAATGCTGACGTACAACACGGCGCAACTCATGAAACTTGATGAACGGCTGTAAGCCCACACCCAGACGATCTGCCGGTCGGTTCCTAACATCGCTGTTCCTTTTATATTGGTTCAGACAGAAGTGCGTGGCGTGTCTGAAGTACTATGAAAGCGTCGCCAAACCTGGCCAGGATCGGCCAGTCTATGCGAAGGACAATCTGTGCCTGAGATGTTGCTGTTTTTGCTGCGACGTGGGCGTAGGTGCAACTAGACGGAGTTTATCAGCTCCCTGTCTTAATACACCTATGTGGCTAGGTCGACGCATTGGAGTACTACTCTGCAAAAGCGCTGGAGATGGAGAACCGAATTGAGGAGCAGATTGATGTACAACGAAAAACCAACAGCATCTTTTTTGTGACCTTCCAGACCGAGGAAGCTGCACAAAAGTGAGTTATTTGAAATGCTTATCCTTGGCGATATGACCAGCATGTCTGCCTGTCTGTATCTGTCTGTCAGTCAGTCTGTCTGTCGATCTGCCTTTCTGCCTGTTTGTCTGCCTGTCAGTCTGTCTGCCTGTCTGTTTGTCTGTTTCTATCTATCTGTCTGTCAGTCTGTCTGTCTACCTGTCTGTCTGTCTATCTGTCGGACTGCCGGTCTGTCTATCTGTCTATATTCGCTCCATTCAGCCTGCATGTCTCCACGTGCAATGCTTAATTTAACGTTGGTTTCATTTGTAGAGTTCTGTCGCGCTATCAACACGTCTGGAATTCTCTGTTCAGTCCTTCGACGTCGCAATCTCGATTACTGAATGCCAAATTGTGGATTGCCAAATTAGCGCCCTATCCGAACTACATAAGATGGTTGGTTTTTAATCAGCAGCTTTCCCTTTCCGCCTTTTTAGATTCATGATTTTCAGGCAAAACTTGGAAATTGGAGGCCTGAAGTGGGTGACCTATGCGATTCTATTAAATGCTGCACTGTTTGCCTTCCTGTTCTTCATCACCTCTCCCGTGATCATTCTCAACGCGCTAGGGTTAGCAGGCTGGGCGCAAGACGTAAGGTTTCTGCTCGTGTCAATACTTACTTTCGATTTGCACCAATCAGAACTTCCATTGTCATTTGTCCCGTCTGTTTCGATTTCAGTTGTTCATCCTGAACCAAATCATTCCGGCGCTCTTGTTGATAGAACTCGGCTTAGTGGTCGGCGGCATCGTGAAATTCATTACGAAACGCACGCGCTATCACGATAAGTACGTTGACAGTTGTCTATGTACCTTCGTAACGGCGTTTATCTGTTGTCTGCCTGTCTGTCTATCTGTCTGTCTGTCTGTCTGTCTGTCTGTCTATCCATCCATATGTCTGTCTAAAACTATATTGTCCTGTCGAACGGCTCCACTCCGCGTAATTCGTATTGGTTTTTCTGTTCAAAGGATCACCGAGATGACCGTGGCGATGAAGGGATCTTTCGGATACACTCTGTTCGCACAACTCATCCTTCCGACTTTCGGGCTGACCAGGTACCGAGACCACGGTTAAATTGACTGGAACTTTCAATCAACCGTGGGTTATCCCTTTTTCAGCGCGAAGGCTCTGTACGACTACATAATAGATTACGCGGAAGAAGGGGATCAGTTTAATTGGGCGTACGTTCACATACAATTAAGTCGCTAGCATTCGAAGGTCAATTTATAGCATACTGCGAAGAATAGCATTTGACTGTTGCGTTGCAGTTGCATATTTCTTCCGGATAACGGTATGGTTTTCGTCTCCTTCTTCATCTATCAGGCGCTGTTTGGAGCAAGCATGAATCTTTCCCGGGTGGTTGAACTGCAAATGATGGCTGTTCGCCGATCTGTGGCCCGGTCTGAGGCTGAACGGTACTTAATTTCGCAGAAGCGCCAGGCCTTCCGTTTCAATACCTCGTATGCATCCAATTGTGTGCTCGTATCAATCGTTATGGTGTTCGCCTTCATCGTTCCTTACATTGGGCCGTTTGGTAAGTGCCACTGACCCAGGCACACAGACATATATGCAAACAATCACTGAGAGATAGACAAACAGACAGACAGATATACAGACAGACGGATAAACAGACAGACAGACAGACAGACAGGCAGACAGGCAGGCAGACAGGTCTACATACATACATACAGACAGACAGGCAGACAGACAGGTCTACAAACAGACAGGCAGACAGGTCTACATACATACAGGCAGACAGATAGACAGACAGACATAAAGACAGGCGTACGGTTAAAGAAAGAGGGAGGTAAACAGCTAGACTCGAATCATGAATGATTTCAATCTTCTAGGCCTGTTTTCAATTGGGATGAATCACGTTTGTGAGCGGTACAATATCTTCTTCGTCAATCGAGTTCGAGAAGTGCCGAACATTGTCCACAAGACCGCAGTTAACCTCTTCCTCTTCGCGGTACTCTTCGAACTCCTAATTTTTACGTTTTTCCTCGGCATACGTTCGAGTATCGTTGGGATGGGAGTTCTGGTGGCCGCCCTCGTCATCTACACACTCCTCTTTGCCTACATTGTCTGGCTGAAACGCTTCGGAAACATCTCCAAGGTCCCCATCATCGGCAGCGCACTGGCCCATCACCTAGATGACGATGACGACGCGGTAATTTCACTTAACCTGTCTCACTGGCAGTGTCTGTGCCAGCGACCGATAGGGGGCCAGACAGGCAGATAAGCCGGCAGACAGATACTGTACATCAAGCTAAACAAGCAGGCAAACAAGCAGAGAGGCAGGCAGACAAACTCAGGCTGACAAACTGACAGACAGACAAACTGACAGACAGACAGACAAACTGACAGACAGACTGACTGACAGACAGACAAACTGACAGACAGACAAACTGACTGACAGACAGACAAAGAGACAGAAACATAGACAGGCATGACAACAGGGAGGCAGAGAGACAGACAAATCTAAGGTCTTGTCAAATGTCTAAGGACATATCTTATGTCTTGTCTAATGTCTTGTCTAAAGAAAATGCTAAGGCTTTGTTCTTGCAGGATTCGTTCGATCCGGTGGCAGAGCCACAGAATTACGAAGCACCAATTCTGAAGCGCTACGAGATGCTTCGGCCTCTCACAAATGACCGCAGACAGTCTGCTTCTCTAGCATGGCATGAATAATGTTATATTATCCCACTTGATAATCCATGATGATAATGAAAAATTAGAAAAATTCCTCCCAGTACAGAGTGGAATGCATGAACAGTCGAAGTGCTGATCACAGAGTCGCCACCAAGAGCGCATCTGGTTTTAGCACGAAGACCGATGCATCACTCACCGCAAATCCCACGATCCGCCCGACCTTTTCCAGACTCAAGACATACTGTTTGGCGATAGTCTTGACGACTTTGGCGGTCTTCCGGTTCACCAGTACGGAATCGATCGGGGCGTCGTTGCGGTAGACGTAGACATTGCGGTCGCCGTCGCAGAGTGCCGCAAACGACATGTTGGGCGCGCAGCTAGCGAATTTCTTATCCCGTTTGGAGGCCATTACGTAGCCTGGAAAACGGGGGAAATGAAAAACAGACAGACAGGCAGCCAGACAAGCAGACAGACAAGCAGACAGACAGACACACATGCAGACAGAAAGACAAACAGACAGACAGACAAACAAACAGACAGACACACAGACAAACAAACAGACAGACAGACAGACAGACAGACACAGACAGACAGACAGACAGACAGTAACGAACCCAAGGCGCTGAAGGTTCCCACATGAGTTGCGGCAGGCTCCGCTGAGTTGTTTGACTCGGTCGGTCGGAGCAAGATACCGTCAACGTCATGCCGCAAGCAGATGGCGGGTAGTTCATGCGGGTCTAAGGTTGCGCTAAAGAGGAACTGGTGGCCGGAAATGTCAATCTACGAAGATTGCGGACGTTATCAAATGATTAGAATGATTCATCTCTCCTGACCGTTATTACTAGTACTTTATGGGTCGTTCGATGAGATTCGCCATCCAGACGGATCCAGCAGGCGGTGTCTTCCGGGAGGTAATCGCACTCTTCCAGCTGCTCCGGATTGGTCATGTTCACGTCTTGTTGGGTGACCTGAGTGAAACAAGCAAACACAGGAGTGTTTATCTCTAGCCTTTCATAAAATTATTTCATTGTTATTTATTTTTATTTATTTTTATTAAATTATTTTACCCATTTATCGGACGTGATTCCGGCAAAGCGTTCTGCCACCGCGGCCAGCTCCTCATCCGAGAAGACTTCCCTTCCGCGGGCATCATTCAAAACGACCTCCATCCAACGTTCCGGCATACTTTTACGGAGCACAACCTGCACCCTAAACACCAGATGTCACAGCTCGCAAGTCGAATCGGCGTTTTTCCGATCGCAAAACATACTTGTTATTGTCTACGGTAAAGCTGGACTGATCCGTATCCACCAGACCGAACAACGATCCCTCCAAGAGAACTTTTCCGCTGTCATGGACCAACTGGATAGTGGTGGTAGTCAAACTGAAGTGCAGTTGTTGGGCCGTCAGACCAGATGGCGCCTCGAACTGCGCTGTGATGTGCTCGGCGGTCTGCTTCCAAGTGTAGACCGGCTGGACCGCTTCAGATACTTCCGGAACTGCATCAGGGCAAGTTACTTAAGATTAGAGATAACAAGCGTGTCTCTTCCGTCCTCCATAAACCATATCCTCAAGTTCCTATCGAAACTCGACCTTTCTGCCTGTCTGTCTGTCTGTTTGTCTGTTTGTCTGTCTGCCTGCCTGTCTGCCTGTCTGTCTGTCTGTCTGCCTGCCTGCCTGCCTGCCTGTCTGCCTGCCTGTAACGCTGGTATTTGGTGTCTGAAAGAGAAGAAGTCTCGTACCGCTTTCAACATCCATAGCCTCATTACTGACATCCACCGCTTTGGCAGTGTCCGAGACAAATTCAAACGGCGACTCGCCAGAGAGAAGAAGCGCCTTGCCGCCCGCCTCAATGGCCACATAATTGGGAACGGTCTTTCCGTTGAGCACCCGAGTCCTGTCAACAATCCATGAGTTCTCCTTGCCACCTAGACATAAAAATCGTAACAATCAATCAGCAGAAAGAAAGAAGGAAAGACAGATCGACAGTTTTACGCTTTATAGTCAGCCATTCCAAGACCGTCTGGAATTCCTTGTGTGAAGAAGATGAGTCACGGTTCACAGCGACAGTTTCTTCGATTGTGAGGAGAATGACTTCAAAGACATCCGAGTCGGCCTGTTTCCAGGTCGTTGTTGCGACCATAATCGCCGACTCGCTTCCGCTATAATCAATCGGTTCGACGGTCCATGGCTCCTGCGGCATGGTGGAGCGATGCGGTGTGTGAGCCTGAAGGAGTCGTCCGGCGCCATCAGCCACGATGGCATGTGAGGCGTCTGGAAAACTCAAACCAACATGGAATTCCTTGACTTGGGCGGGATCGCCAAGCCGTTTCGGAATTTGTGCCAGGATCGAAGCGCCAGTGATGGAATCGACCTAAACAGAAACGGGAAGACCTATTTACAACCACGGCATTCAATCAATCAATCGATCCACCACAATAATCAAGCAATCAATCGACCACAGCAATCAATCAATCAATCTAATGACCACAGCAATCCATCGATCAATCAATCAATCCATCAATCAATCAATCAATCAATCATAACAGTAATAATAAATTGTAAGTCGTCCTCGTCTTACCCCTTCGTTGAATCCCATGATCTGCAAATCGGTGGTTATCCAATACACGGCGCCCTTGTTCCAAGGATCTGATACCAGCGAGTTGATTTGACTGAAGGCGCGGATTTGCTGGTAAGAGAACTGATCGTCCGCCAGTTTGACTTCCAAAACCCCTATTACAAACAAGCCAATCAGTCAATCAATGACGAGATTAAGTTACAAATCATTCTTCAATTTCCGCTTCGTCATTCAATCAATCAATCGAACAGTCATTGCCGGTACGAAGCGTGGGAAAAGTATTATCGCCGAGCGTTCTCACCAGGTCCAGGCATTTTGATCTCTTTAATCTTTATTTCCTCCAGCGAAAGCTTGTATCCTTCGAATTGCGGATTCAGCAGGTCACGATTGATGGGAAGCTCTTGTGGAACAACTTGAACGCCGGACATGATGGAGCGTGCACTCTTCAAAATCCTCAATCGCAAGCTACGAAAAGTGCGAGAAAAATCTCCCAACGAATAATATTCGATCAAATTAGCGGAACAGCAGAACAACAAAGATCAGATGAAAAACGTCAAACGCGTCACAAACTGCGCATCAATTAAATTGAGAGATTTCTTGATGGAAATTCCAGTGCTAGTTACACCAAATTGTTTTTCCATTGATTGATTGATTGATGAGTTTTTGCATTTAAAAGGTCTTGACGTACCGTCGTACGTGTCCGGGATACGGAGATACGGCGATACGCATCGGGATTTATGGATTTTTCGCAGACGTGTCCACAGTTTTATCATGCGTGGTCCAAACTCGGACCACCATGTTTTGCCTCAATCAATTGAACACCGGTCTGAACCTCGACAGAGCAGCATTCGGCCCTCCGATGTTCGGGACGCTGATCCTCTCTGGCACTTCTTCACCACTCTCACACCATGACCTGAAAATTATTCCCATCCTTCTCAGAAGATGTTCGGGTCCTGGATCCTCGCTGTGTTTTCGCTCATCATCGCCGGAGACGCTTTTAAGGTCTCCTACGAACTGGACGACAGGTATTTTTTAAATACGCGCATAGTCGGCCTGGCAAAAACCTTGCGCTAACCGAGTTAAGCCATTTCACTCGGACTGTGCATAAAGCTATGCATGGAATGAGTTGCATGGCTTAGTTCGATCAGCACAAGATTTTGGCCACATGTGTAAATTAAATTGAACCTTTTTCTTTGCTGAATATTATTCTGATTTGTTCTTTTTTTACTTTTTTAAATTATCAGATTCATCGAATACAGGAAAGATGCAAAGTGGCTGGTGATGTTCTACGCTCCTTGGTGCCATCATTGCCATAAAAGTATGTGCGATGTGCCGAATCTTTCTGATCAATCAATCAATCGATCGATAAATCATTTGCGGGTAATTGTTGACCAATCAATCAATCGATAGATCATTTGCGGGTAATTGTTGACCAATCAATCAATCGATATATCAGTTGCGGGTAATTGTTGACAATCAATCAATCGATAGATAAAGCATTTGCGGGTAATTGTTGACCAATCAATCAATCGATCGATAAATCATTTGCGGGTAATTGTTGACCAATCAATAAATCAATCAATCAATCAAGTGCGGGTAATTAGCGTTGTTTAAATGTTTTTAAAAAATAATTTGAACGAGTCGAAAACCGGCTTGATATTTTAACTGAAATATGTTTATCTTTCTTTCCAATCATAAAAATAGAAATCGATATTTAAAAAAATATTTTTATTTAAAATATCTGAGTTTACTTAAAATATGATTGTATTTTATTTTAAATATTATTTTAAATGCCGGAAATGTAGTTTTCCTTTTAAATAAAATGATTATTTTATTTACATATGTTTTACTGGGAGTTTTAATTTATTTAATATTTCTTTTAAATTCAAACATTCCATTTAAACAGCACTGGCGGAAACACAATTCGCAAAACGTGAATCAATCAATCAATCATTACAGGGTTCATCACCTCATTGATTCGTTGATTTCATGTGCGTTTTTCTGCCTCCACAAGGCGAACCCATTTGGGAACAGGTGGCGCAAACTTTCAACCAGCATAATTCCGGATTAGGAGTACGCGTGGGAAAGATTGACGCCACGAAGCAGACGAGGAGTGCCGCTGAATTCCATGTCAAGGGATTCCCAACGATTAAGTTGTAAGGGTTCTTCTCCTTATGCCGGTCAATAGATCGGTTTGCCTCTCTGCCTACTATCTGTCTACCTATCCATTTTTCTGTCCATCTGCCTATGTGTCTGTGTGTCTGTCTATCTGTCTGTCTGTCTGTCTGTCTGTCTGTCTGTCTGTCTGTCTGTCTACCTATACATGTGCCTGTCTTGACTCGTAATAATTGATTTTGCGTCCTAGTATTCAAGGTGACAATGTGGTCACTTACGATGGGGAGCGGACTCGGGAGGACATTGAGGAATTTGCATATAAAGCGAGCGGGTTAGACTGCTCTAAATTTCTTTTTGCCGGTTGTTCGTATACATGAGTCATCAGTACTTTTGTTTTCTTTTTAGACCGGCTGTTAGGAAGCTGACGGAGCTGAGCGAACTGAGGGCAGCCGAGGGCAAAAATGAGGTGTTTTTTGTCATTGTTACTGGGGAAAACAGCAGCGGAGAACTGCGACAGGAGTACGGGAATATTGCTCAAACGCTCATGACCACCACGTACTTCTACGAGACTGATTCGAAGCTGGCCTCCGGTGTAAGTCCCCGTGTCTGGCTACCTGTTTGTCTGTCTGTGTCTGTCTGTTTATCTACCTGCCTGCCTGCCTGCCTGCCTGCCTGCCTGCCTGTCGCTCTGTCTGTCTGTCTGTCTGTCAGTCTGTCTGTCTGTCTCGCAGTCTGTCTCTCTGTCTGTCTGTCTGTCTGCTTGCCTGTCTGTCTGTCTGTCTGTCTGTCTGTCTGTTTGTCTGTCTGTCTATCTGTCTATCTGTGTGTCTACCTGTCCGTATATCTGTTTTCCTGCCTGCCTGTTGTCGTTCTGTTGTCTGTCTGTATGTCAGTTATGTGTCTGACTGTCTGTATGTCGTCTTTTATGTTTGTCATAGCATTTAAAGGTCTGTCTGCTTATTTTCATGTATTTTCTGTTTGTTTCTCTGTCTGCCCCGCTGTATGTTGTGCTGTTTGTCCTTGCATATACATTTCTGTTCGTTTCTGTTTTCCCCGTGCCGGCTTTCGGTCTAGATTTCTGAAAGCGTGAAACTTTCATCCTCCGCAGAATGTGCCGCTTAAAGGTTGGACTACAGTAGCCGTCTTTAAAGACAACAAATATTTCACATTCGATGAGACGACCTCAAAGTCCCTCAAGGACTGGATTGAGGAGGAAAAGATGCCATCGTTCCCTAAAATATCCGGTGGTAACTTTTACCAGTTGATCGCCTTGAAGAAGCCGATTGTCATTGCGGTGGTGGAGCAGATGCCGTTCCGTCACACAATGGACGCTGCCGTGGAGAAGATCTACGACCACGTTGAAGAGATCGCCACCGGTCAACGCGAAAAATACCACGACAAATTAAGGTAGAATAATTAGAAATTTCTGCATCATTGCTGGTAATTTTTTTTCCTTTTGCCTAGTCAATGTTTCTTTGGCTGCAGTTTTGGTTTTGTGGACGGAAATGAGATCGTCAACCATGTCTTCTCCGAGTGGATCGAGGTGCCGGCGGTGGTGGTTTACGATCCGGTACAGGAAACCTACTACATCTCCGCCGAGACCCCTCAGACGATAACGACAGAGTCTCTGCAGAAATTCTTGGACGGGATTTTGGCTGGAGAAGTGCATGTAGGTGCCGCTTAGACAGACAGACAGACAACAGACAGACAGACAGACAGACAGACAGATAGACAGACAGACAGACAGACAAACAGACAGACAGACAGACAGGCAGACAGACAGACAGACAGACAGACAACTAGACAGACAGACAGACAGCTAGAGAGACAGACAAACAGACAATAGTGGGGCCATAATGATTCCCCTTTTTAGGGTGCCGGTGGGAAGGGCTGGTTCCGTAAGGCCTACAAGTTCTTCTACTCCATTGCCGCATACTTCTATGTAAGAAATTGTTCACTCCATGCCCTCTCCGTAAAACTGTGCGGTTATGCTGCGTTCTCAACGCAGCCGATTTTCACCTCCATTAATATTGGTTTGCCCCTGGGAATCATGATGATTTTTTTTCATCCCTAGAAAATGTTCTCAACGCAACCGATCCTGTCATCAATTCTCCTTGGCTTGCCCCTGGGAATCCTAACAATCATTCTAGTCATGATGTACACAAACGACTGCACAGACAACAAGGAGGAGGATGAAGGGGATGACGACAGTGATCATGAGAAGGAGGAGTGACTCACACGAAGGATCGTCAAACCCGGGGTCCCGGGGTCCTGGACTCTCGGGGTCTCGGGGTCCTGGGGTCCTCATTCTTTTATGTGACTAGTCCTACAATGTTTGCGTAGGTGTTGCGCTCGGGACCAAAATACTTGGTACAACCCATTTTGAGCGCCGATTCAAGATTAATCGTACAAACCCCGCAGAAGACGGCAAGTCCGACGCATGTGAAGCCTAACAATCATGATCATGTTATACGCAAACGGCTAAACAGACAGCTTTTAGCAGGACGACAGGACTAGCGACAGGACTGATTTCCATGAGGGTCTACTCGATTCTGAACGTTTGCTCGACTTCATCTCAAAAGATATTCTTACTAGCATTCGCTATAATTTCAAATGGTTCTGAAGCAGTTTCTGAGGCGGAATCTTCAAGCGTAATCACTTGGCAGGACTTGACGTGATCGTCTGACTTCAGTCTGTCGATGCAACGCAGCGCCAATGACTGCTCCCTCTCCAAGGTAGTGTTTTTTTAATACCTCTTAGCAATGGGTTGACAGACTCATATCAAATTTCTTGCACGCACAGGTGATTTTTTAATTAGCACAGCAACTGCAAGTTCACTTGACGATATTTTGATTGCTTTCATGTATTCTTGTGAAGCCATGTCTGGACGTGAAGAAAACTACCAATAGTCTTTTACTATTCTCTCTTGGAAGGGCAAGTCAGCGTTCCAGGCAAGATGTGCAAAGGACATGACCGCGTTCCAGGCAAGATGCGCAAAGGATAAGACAGCAGTGTCTCAGACAAGTAAAACAAAAACTATCCCCTCAGTCAAACAAATTCCATTAAAACAGGCAAAGATTCTATTAGTAAAAATGAGCACTTCTCCTCCACCGCGTGAAGACTCCGCTGAAATTAAAAATCAAACTTGAGTCCCTGAGCAAGCGGCATGTCCTTGCTGTAATTGATCGTGCAGGTCGAGCGGCGCATGTACTGCTTCCACGAGTCACTTCCGCTTTCCCGGCCGCCCCCGGTGTGCTTGTTCCCGCCAAACGCTCCCCCGATTTCCGCGCCGGACGTGGAAGTGTTCACGTTGACGATCCCGCAGTCCGACCCACCCGGACCGAGCCACTTGAACATGGTCCCGAGGTTTTGGGTGAAGAGACTGCTCGACAGACCCTGCTGCACCTCGTTGTTCCACTCGATGGCCTCCTCGATGTCACGGTACCGCAGGACGAACAGAATCGGCGCGAACGTCTCCTTCAGCACCACCGCGGCGTCGTGCGGCAGCCCGGTGATGATGGTCGGCTCGACGTAGTTGCCCTCTCGCGGGATCACTTTCCCGCCGTAGACAATCTTCCCGCCCTGTTGTTGGGCCTCTTCCAGGGTCTTTAGGTAAGAATCCACACCGATTTGCGAGTGCATAGGACCGTAGAGGGTCTGCTTGTCTAGCGGGTCGCCCAGGCGTGCGGGCACTTGAGCGTAGGCACTGGTGAGGCGGCGGAGAACTTCCTCGTAGATGGAGTCGTGGACGAAGACGCGACGGCTCGTTGTGCATCTACAGACAGACATATAGAGAAACAAATAGGCAGGCAGGCAGGCAGGCAATCAGACAGGCAGACAAACAGGCAGGCAGGCAGGCAGGCAGGCAGGCAGACAGACAGATAGACAGACAGACAGGCACGCAGGCAGGCAGACAGGCAAGCAGACAGACAGATAGACAGACAGACAGGCTGACAGCTGTTACCTTTGTCCAGCTGTTCCCACAGAGCCAAAGACAACGGACGGGATGACCATGTTCAAATCGGCGTCCTCAGCCACCACGACCTAAACGAAAAATTAAGACCATGTCTAGACTGGAATGGACTTTTCTTGGGATAATCTGTAAATTCTGAAGCTTACTGCGTTATTTCCGCCCAGTTCCAGCAGCGGTCGGCCAAAACGGGCCTGCACCTCAGCGGCCACTTTCAATCCGACTTGCGTGCTTCCGGTGAAGGAGACCAGCGGCAACCGATCGTCCTTCGACATGGCCACACCCACGTCCGTTCCACC
Source organism: Hypsibius dujardini (assembly GCA_001579985.1). NCBI lineage: Eukaryota > Metazoa > Tardigrada > Eutardigrada > Parachela > Hypsibiidae > Hypsibius > Hypsibius dujardini. Next base: position 16,751 of record LRSR01001082.1, read on the forward strand.
GCACACCAGGGTGCACAGCGCCGGAGGGAGGCTATTGCGCTGGAGGACCGTCTCGATCACTTTCTGGATGGCGATGCCGCAGAGGTTGGTCGACGGACTCGGCTTCCACACCATTGAATCCCCTACCACAACAACAAAAATAACTGCCTCACTGCACAGACTTTTAGAAAATCATTCGCAAAACATTTATTTTGTTGATTGACGCTTATTCGAAGAGGATTTAGAGAAGACTATTGCTTGATGACTTCAAGGTTCGAAAACAATTTCAAAAAAACACTTCAAATCAACCTGAGGCGGCATTTATTTTTTTTAATCTAATTAATTTTAATTTAATTTAATTGAAATTATAGACTTATATTTAATTTAATTTAAATTTAGTTTTATTTATTGTAAATTTAGTTTAATTTATTGTAAATTTTATTTATTTTTATTTATTTTATTTTTATTTATTTTTATTATTTGTATTTATTTTTATTTTATTTTATTTTATTTAAATTTACACTTGATCTTTTAACCAGGCCGGAATCTTCGAATGCGAAAGTGCAGTGTCTTACCGCAGATCAAGGCAATAGCGTTGTTCCATCCGTAAACCGCCATCGGGAAGTTGAAGGCCGAAATAATTCCAACACAGCCCAAAGGATTCCACGCTTCCAGTAGGACATGCCCGGGACGCTCGGACGGCAGCACCTTCCCCTCAAACATCCTCGACAGGCCAGTGGCATAATCGCAAATATCTACAATCAATCAATCAATCAATCAATCAATCAATCAGATGCCGTATAAACTGAACGAGTCGCAAACAAGCCAATCAAGCCAATCAACCAACAGCGCTGCAATGACGCCCAATTTCGTGTCAACTCATCAATCAACCCACCAATATACTCTTGCACTTCCCCAATCCCCTCGGCCAGAATCACAAGAAACAAGAAAACAACTAGTAGAATCAAATCGAGTAATTAATCAGCCCCTCAATCAATCAATCAATCGGTTAGTTGCCGTATAAACTGAACGAGTCGCAAACAAGCCAATCAACCCAATCAACCAACAGCGCTGCAATGACACCCAATTTCGTGTCAACTCATCAATCAACCCACCGATATACTCTTGCACTTCCCCAATCCCCTCGGCCAGAATCTTCCCCATCTCCAGCGAGATCAACCGGCCTAAATGATCCCTCTTCAGCCGCAATTCATCCCCAATCTGCCGGACAATCTCCCCCCGCTTCGGTGCGGGGATGAACTTCCACGTGTGGTACGCCTCGACGGAATTCTTCACAGCGACCTCGTAGTCCGCAGAAGTGCCGAGTTTGACATTGGCAATGGCCTTGTTAGTGCTCGGATTGATGGCCTGCGTGACCGCGCCGCTGGCTTCCCATTTCCCCGAGAACACCCCGGCATTGTCCTCCTTCAGGCCGAGCTCCCGCAGCCAGGCGAACTCCGGCTGGGAAATGAGGAGACTCTTTTGGGAAGTGGAAGCCATTCTGCAGAGGATCTTCTTTGAGAATTTAAGCAGATGTGTGGGAAAAATCATTTGCGTCCGCGGAGCTGGCAATTCTATTGTCAAATCAATCAGCTATTTGAGATTTTTTTCCGGAAGGGATTCCGAAAATGGGATGGGGAGAAATTCGGAAAAGAAGAAAAATTAGTGCGACCAGAAAGTTTTACAAACGATCAGCTGATATTACACACGTGGCAAAAACCCTTGCGCTGACCGAGTTAAGCCGTTTGACTCGTGCCAATTGGACCGCTTTACACATGGTCGAGATAAATGGCTTGACTGGGTCAGCGCACGTTTTTTGCCTCGTGCGTATTCTATGTTAGAGAGGCTTTTTTGTGATTGCTCCACGGAATGGGCGTCGGCGCTGCTGTAGGGCGTGGTTACTTTTTTCAATTGACAACTCTGCAGGCGGCGCCACGGGCTGTAGTCAACCATATCACAGTAGTCTATGGGATCGTTCCGTGATCAACGTATTGAAGATAGTTTTAAAAATCAGGTTTCTGCTAATCCCGGTCATTCACTCAAGGCAGAAAGCTGGACAGTGGAAGTTGATACCTTGAGGTACGCATACACACACCAATGGCGCCTACAAAGTCCGAAGGGCATACCATGTGGCTGGTGTTTACTGTACGCTGCCTGACCTACAGCGATGTTAATCTTCCTCTCTCACAGGCAAGCAGGAAAGACACTTTCAATTCGCAACGGAAACAGCTTGCCTCAGCGAACTGATTTTTAGTAAGACTGCACGAACAAAATATAATCCGAAGCGAAATGATGTCTGGATTATGGGCCATCGTTGTCTGCCTGACTGTCGTGTTCGGATTCCATGAGGCAGGCAAGCTCATATGCACATTCAATCTGCTCATCATTTTCGTATCCCAAAACTGCGTGTCTGCTGTGTGTGTCTTTTTCTCATTAGAAGCGGGATACATGTACGGTCTAGGATTTTCGCCCATCATTCAGTCCATGCGCGGCACGGGTGGGAACTACGGATTCGGTTATCCCTATTCGCCGTACGCCTACAACTACGGCAACGCCTACCAAGGCGGAGGGGCCAACGGAGCCAACGGATTTTACGGTGGGGCCTTCGGACCGAACTTCAATGACTTCACATTGAAAACGTCGGCTTTTGGATTAGGATACGGATTCCCGTACTACGGCTAACTACATCGAGGCAGTGGGACAAGGACCACCACAAATGTATCCCAAATTAAATGGATCTGTTCCGAACTGATTCACATATTTCTTTTGTACGGCAGAGTTATTAATTAATAAACCTGCTTTTTGGTTGTTCACAGTGATTTAAACGTGACGTGGGATTACTTTAGCTGGAGTATCCGCCTGTTTGTCTGCGGTCAGTCCGCCTGCTTGTCTTTAGCTTTTGTCTGAATTATTGCAAAGTCTATATGTGTTTAACTGTCTGTCTTGTTTCTATTCTGTCGATCAGTTCATCTGCCTGTTATTGCCTGAAATCGGCCAGTGCCTCAGGGTTTCTTAATGTCTGTTGCCTTATTCATACTGTATTCTGTCTGACCGTTAGTCTGTGACTCTGCCATGGATGTCTGTCTGGCTGTCTGTCTACTTGTCTCTTATTTCTCTATCTATCTGTTTGCATGTCTCTTTGTCCACCTGCCTGTCTGTCTGATTGTCCGTCTTTCTGTTAGTCTGTTTTCCTGTGTCTGTCTGTCTGTCTGTTTGTCGGTCTGTCTATCTGCCTGTTTGTTGTCTGTCTGCCTGTCTGTTTGCCTGTCTGTTTGTCTGTCTATCTATCTGTCCGTCTATCTGCCTGTACAACTGTCTGCCTATCTGCCTGTCTGTGTCGGTTTGTCTGTGCCTCTCTTTTCTGTCTATACAACGAGCGATCGGGCTGTCTGCGCGTTTTTCTGCGCCTGCGTCTTACTTCAGTGTATAAGTGACTTAAATTAATTGCTTACACATTCGTGTCTGTAACTGATCGCTTCACTTGTCAGACAACTCTTCCAAAATATGGATCAATAAGACCAGGCAGTCTGTTATACGCTGAGAGATCACAATGAAAAATAAACTGATTTTCGAAAAATGGCCACAAATGTTCGAGGCACGTTCAGATACTGGCGTAAGCGGCAACAATAACAAAGAGCAAAACAATCCCGGGCGCTGAATACAGCGACACCGCGAGCGAGGTCTTCGTCGAGGTCTCCGTCAGTCGTCCGGTCGGTCGTGGGCACGTCTGTGAGTATCCCGGTTGACCGCGACAGACTGTCGCCTCATCGCCCGCTCCCGTCGAAATTGCCTGATTCAAGGTCCGGGGACCAACCACGGTGGTGATCCAGTTGACGCCGCGCAGCACCAGTCCGTGGTCCAGCACGAATCGTGGCAGGTCGAATGGGCAAGGCGTCTGGGTGCCAGCACAGCCAGCGAGGCCATAGCTGTCGAGATCGGAGTACGGGTTGGAGTTGGCAGACATTGCGATACCAGGTCGTTCATATAAGAGGAAGATCAGTTTGGCCGGGCCCAAAGAAGTCTGGAATCGTCCGGATTTTGGAGATACCGTGTCGCGATCATTGAGGTAGGTATGCCAAAAGTAGGATGGTGGATTTTTATTGTCGGCTGCGCTGGGGCTGACGGCAAACAGTATGTATGACCGCACAGTTGCTGAAAGACAGGAAGATCCCCTTTATGTGAATCAATCAGTCTTCAAGTCTGTCTGTTTGTCTATCTGCCTGTCTGTCTGCAGGTGTGTCTATATGTCTGCCTGTCTGTAGGTGTGTCTATATGTCTGTCTGCCTGTCTGTCTGTAGGTGTGTCTACATGTTTGTCTGTCTGTCTGTCCGTCTCCCGACTGTCTGCTGCCTGCCTTTATGTCTGTCTGTCTGTCGGTCTGTCTACCAGTCTTTATGGCTGCCTGCGTATCTATCTGTCTGTCTGACTATCTAGCTGTGTCTATCCGTCCCCCTTCTGTCTGCTGCCGGTCCGCCTTCCGTCTCGTTGGTTCAACATTTCTACCTGCCTATCTGTCGCACATCAATGGCTGTTGATCTATCTGTACTGTATGTCTGAACAAAAATAGTTAAAACATACGAGGTCCAGTTTCAAGTGGTCTAAGCGCGCTGCTTTCGAGACTGATTGTGGGACTGACGTAGGAGAGAGCCTGGTCCAGAATCTGTCCGCTTGGACTGATGGGATTCAGGGTCACCAATGCTGCACTGTAAGGATCAAAGTTTATTTTAGTCTTTCATTTTTGCTTATTTTTATGCTGAGTTGTTCCCGGAGCAACAATTGGAGAAATACATACGGATATTGAAACTGCTGGCAGCATACAAAGAAATCAGCTGCAGGGGACTTGTAGGTGACGTTGAGGACCGTGTCGACCTTCGACACGTCGTAAGGCACGCTGGAAAATTTACCGTTCTGGTAGGGCGTATTCCCTTCTTTGGTGAATTCCAATTCGGAGAACGCCTGGACGGTAAATTTGATGCAGTAATTTTCGTTGAATTGGTCGGCGACCTGCTGAACGGCGTATGGGTCGGACGTCACCGCCATCCAATTCATCGCGATTGGCCCTACAAAAGACGAGCATTATGCACAGGCACAGACAAACAGACAGACAGACAGGCAGGCAGGCAGACAAACAGACAGACAGACAAACATACAGGCAGGCAGACAGGCAGGCAGACAGACAGACAGACAGACAGACAGACAGACAGACAGACAGACAGACAGGCAGGCAGGCAGGCAGACAGACAGAAAGACAGACAGACAGGCACAGGTTGACAGGCAGTGCGAGTACGGAACACCTGACAGACCAACTTGTCGCAGACAAGCAGACAAGAAGCAGACAAGCGTGTAAATTGGTTGACCACCTAAATCAAGGGTGGATCTTACCGACTAGAGCGTGGTCCGCTGCAAATTCGTTCAACTTGAACAGTCGACCGCTCTCCGGACTCTTCATCAAGCCCAGCGTGCGCGGCTCCAACATATAATCACGCTCCGATTGGCGGTAAACAACGAAAACGAACGTATTGGTCATATTGCGAAAATTCAACGGTGCCTTGAATGGTATTATGTCCTAGTTTCAGGGGGAGAAAAACAAGCTATTGCAGAGTGCTCTTGATTATAGGGCTGTCAGTCACCTAGGCGGCCAGCCGCCGTTGTTTGTCTCATTGCACTGTCACACCTACCTTCGGTGTAGGATAGTCGACAATTAATCCGTGAACATATCCGTAAGTTGCGTCCAAAATAACGATCGTGTAATAGACATCCTTTTCCGTTCGCATAGAAAATTTCGGGGCAGCCCTGACGTATACCACTGGAGTCGGTTCCATGTCCGGATTGACGTCGGTCGTGCGTTCGCTAACTGGGAAGCCCTCAGCCCCGCATGCCTTATACCGTCCTGGCAAAAAATAAAAGTTCCATTACTACGGTTCTTATCCGCAATGTCTGTCTGTCTGTCTGTCTGTCTGTCTGTCTGCCTGTTGCGTGTCTGTCTGTCTGTTCCCCTGTTTGTCTGTCTGTCTGCCTGCATGTCTGTCTGCTTGCCTGCCTGCTTGCTGCGTGTCTGTCTGTCTGTCTGTCTGTCTGTCTGTCTTACTGGGAAGAGTAGAAAAGGTGACAGCCAGGTAACGATCAATCAGTTCCGCCTTCACATTATTCCGAAACAACCGTGACGCGAGGGAGTATCGGCGCTCGCCGTTATCATCCACGAAGCAGTTGATATTGTCGGAATTATTCCGTGCTGCTGCGTCACATATCTTGTCGAGATCTTTCCCGAAAAAGAAGCGATTTTCGTCGAAGAGAAGGTCGGAAATGTGCCGGAGACAGGTGCCCACTTTGTCCAGTCGGTTGCCCTCCAGACACGGTCCTCCTGACGTGGACTGCGCCGATATCGCTACTACGAAATAAAATAAAATAAAATAAAATAAAATAAAATAAAATAAAATAAAATAAAATAAAATAAAATAAAATGCTGCGGCACTGATTGAGTTAATTTAAAAATAATTGCTATTAAAATATATTCTGAATTATTTTAATTGAAGTTATATTTTTCTTACCTGTCGTTAGGAGGAGTATTAATCCAGAGAGCCAGGAACTCAAGGCCATTCTCGTCCAACCACACTATCCGTTGCTCACCGTTTATGGAAATTGGTAGGTGATTTATAAGCAATCAAAATGTATCTGCTGCGTAGAATTCGGACGGTTTAATGGTTCGAGCATAAGAAAGCACTCTCGCATCAAGGAGAAATGATCGTGAGGAGGCAAACGAACACAACGCACAAATTGAAAATTTCCGAGTAGCGGGACACTGACTTTCGTCTTCAAGAGTTGTCTTGGTCGCTCAAAAATACCGTCGTCTCTCTTCGCACACCTCTCTCAGGCTCTCTGACTGTTTGCTTTTCTTGGGGGTGACATAATTTTACATTAGCCCAAGGCAGTTGCGAATCGTAAAGTTGTCGGACTGGTCAGTGCCGTGGCGCCTCGCGTGTTGCCGTAATTTGCGGCGGGTAATGGGTGCCTGCCAAGAATTGCACTAGCAGTCACGTACACACATAGGCACACATAGGCAGACACTTAGTCACGCGAATAAAGGAAAAGTATTGCTACAGACACAGACACAGACACAGACACAGACACCTACTCAGACATAGACACAGATACCTACTCAGACAAAGACATAGACACAGACGCAGACCTATTGATGCAAATGACGATGGAGCTAGTTCGTGTTAGACTTAAATGGTCGAAGGCCACATGCCATGAGTAGAACCGGAAGCCTCAAGCGATTGCACATTCTCGCTCAAAAGAGATAACGGACCCTATCACTTCTTATCGAAACTAATAAAAGAGACTAAAACGAGACTAAATATCGAGACTAAAGCGCCCCAACATCAGTCCAAATTCAGAGCTGTCTGCCACTGATGGACAAGTGATGGTTGTCTGAAACTTGCATTAACCCCAAGTGGCCAAAAACCTTTTCCATGTTAAGCCCGGAGGAGTCCGCCGTCGTGGAGAACCATCTGGCCGCCACCGTCGCGGCCGGCCGGCAACGTCTGACCACCAATTGCTACGGCTGGGAACATCTCTTTCTGGACGATGTCACCGTCGATTTCATCCTTGCGGTGAAGGCCCTTCCCGGCCAGCCAAAAATTGCCGATTTAGGCGTTGCCTTCGGCTATTCTACGGAACAACTCTTGACTCAAACATCCGCCCTGGTCACCGCCAACGATCTCAGTGCGGACCACTTGTCTGCCTTGGTCGAGCGTCTGCCCGAAGCTCTTCGAGAGCGGTTACAGACATTGCCTGGAAACGCCCTGGAGCTCGATTTTCCCGAGAACTCTTTAGACGGGATCTTGGCGCTGCGGTGGATGCAATGTCTGCGTCCGGCGGAAATCCAGACAGCATTCGGCAAGTTTTCGAAATGGTTGAAACCAGGAGGCCTGCTGTGTCTGACTGCACCGTCGCCGTTTATGCTGGCGGCACAGCCGAAGTTCTTGGCGATCTATGAGGAGCGGGTGAGGAACGGCGAGGCATGGCCGGGTCGGATGGACGCAGACACGCTCTGTTGGATCCGGTCAGCGGTGGCAATCGATCATGGGTATTTGCTGGATGAGATGGTGCTGCGGCGGGAATGTCTGGCGGCGGGGTTGGAGGTCATAAGGTGTAATTATTTTGCGCATACCTTAAGCGAGAGGGAGAATATCGGTTTGATGGCAGTCAAGAAATGATATGCACGTGTACTTTAGCATTGCACTGGCGGCAGACTACCTGAATGAAAAGAACTTGTTTTGAGACTAAATTGAGCATCCTCGAACCTTGTCATCAGTTGAGGCAATCATTAAACATGAAAAAATCGACGAGATCTGTGTCTTTGTCTGCGTCTATGCCTGTGTCTTTGCCTATGTCTATGTCTATGTCTATGTCTATGCCTATGTCTATGTCTA